>JADGKA010000168.1:12237-33105 GCA_027604605.1 Borealophlyctis nickersoniae | reverse complement strand
GTTCATAGGATGTCAGCGGGGCGGTTTTAGGTGGTGGGCCGCGTTTGGAAGCGGCGTTCGGTGGATCTGAATCGCTCACGGATGGTTTGTATATTGAGCCTGTGTCGTGTGCATACTTCTTCTTTGCTGCCTGTATTGCAAGCGTCAGCTCACGAGCTGCGGGCGCAGTGCTGCTTAACACAAACGGCCCACCTGCTCAATTCTCTCCAACATTGCCCGAGTCTCCTGGTCCTGCTTAGACTTATTTTCCGACCGTCTGTGTACATCCCGCAAAAACATCTCCACCGCCTCCTTGTGCTTTTTGCCACCTTCATGAATGTTACGGCTCTGGGGGCGGGACGTCAGTCGCGAAACTCAGGAGCAAAACCCTGTCAGCAGTTGCGAACACTTACTGCTTTGTTATCCTGAATGTATATCTTGCAATAGCTGCAGTAGTACTTTTTATTGGAAACCCACCGTTCTGACATTGTTTGGGCAAGTGTGTGTGAGGATTTTGAATGTGTGGGCTTGTGTCGGGAGCTGGGAGTTGGAACGAACGCGAACATGAACAAGCATCTCGTTGCCCCTAACAACCAGTACCCTTGCCCGAACGCTGGACGCGAGGTCGCTCCCAATCTTGCAATTCGCCCGGGAACCTTTGACCCTTCCATTTACCACATACCAGCCTATAACCCTTGATATTGCGACAATAACCCAACCATGGCGGAAACCACTAGTCTGAAGCCGGAAAAGGACTTCTCTGCTGTCGTTGATGTAGCGCTTCCCGAAGCGGAGAGCCTAGCGAAGGTGGAGCGCCATATTGCTTTGTGTGCTTTGAACGCAACGCCGCTGGTTGTGAAGTGTATTTGACGCTTCATTCTTGTTTCCATGTGTTGAATAGAGTGGACGGCTGACGGAAGCCATTGAACATTTGTTGGGGTCCGAAAAGCAAACGCGTGTGGTGAGTTGAGCCTTTGCAGAGCTTGCGCGTGCTCCTCGGCCAACTGAGGACCCATGGGAATGTCGTATTTACGGTACATTCCTGTACTTTCTGCCAGGGAGCCGATTTGGCCTCAAATACGCGAATCTTGGTTGCTATCGTTAACCTCTGTGCAGAAGCAAAAGATTGGAAGCTTTTGAACGAAAATGTTGTGCTTCTATCCAAGAAGCATGGGCTTTTGAAGCAGGTGACAACGTTTAGAGTCGCGGGCCGCCGGGTGTTTGGCAACCCACTCATGGTGACGCGTTTTTTTGCAGGCCGTGACGAGGATGGTGCAGGAGGCGATGACATATATCGACAAGACACCAGATATGAAAACTAAGCTGGAGTTGATTGATACGTTGAGGACGGTTACGGAGGGGAAGGTGGGGCACAAAAGTCACCCTTGGGAGTGAGCACGGGGTGCTGAACTTTTGCTTGCGCAGATTTTCGTGGAGGTGGAGCGGGCTCGTGTGACTCGATTGTTGTCGAAGATCAGGGAGGATGAGGGAAAGGTGGTTGAAGCCGCGGACATTTTGCAAGAATTGGCGGTATGGGGTCCACTGACTGCACTTGGATTGGAGCGAAGCTATGCCGAGAATCGCTGAATGTCCTTGGTTTGGTGCAGGTGGAGACATTTGGGTCGATGGACAAGCGAGAAAAGACGGATTTCATCCTTGAGCAAATGCGTCTATGTCTCGCAAAGAAAGACTACGTGCGAATGCAGATCATCAGCCGGAAGATCAGCACCAAGTTTTTCGCGGATGAGGCAAATCACGTACGCGACGAAAGCATACTATTGAACGACGCATTCAAAGCTTACCTTTGATTGCGGATAGGACTTGAAACTTCGGTACTACGAACTCATGATTCAGCACGCTGTGCATGAAGGACAATATTTGAACGCATGCAAATACTACCGGCAAATATACGATACGCCAAGCATCCTTAAAGACGACACCAAGTGGTCTGAGGTAAGGAACAGTTGCGTGCGTGCCACTACCTGTAACCGCTACCTTACCCCTGAGATCATATAGGTGTTGAAGAATGTGATTTTTTTCATTGCTCTCTCGCCATATGACAACGAACAATCAGACCTGATTCACCGGATTTTTGAGGATCCAAATCTCAACAAGGTTCTCTTGGTCAAGTGCGTACCATACCGTTTTTTTGCAGACGTCTTTTCTACTATCTGACACCCCACCGCGGAAACAGAGAATTTGGACGCTGTTTCGTAACCAATGAGTTGGTGCGATGGCCGAAGATTGAAGAGGTTTACGGTGCAGGCCTGCGGGAGAGTTATGTCTTCAACCCCGCGACTGAGGATGGAGAGAAGCGATGGAAGGAATTACACAAGAGAGTCATTGAGCATGTGGGTTGATTTCGTTTATGAGATGGGTGATTTCTTGGTTGCTCGGGCATTGACGAGTTCGATTGTGGTACAACAGAACATCCGCGTGATCGCGAAATACTATGACCGGATAACTGTCAAACGTCTTACCCAACTCTTGGATCTGCCACCAGCGGTAAGCCCACGCTCCGTCTCAGAATTTCTTTTCGTCCGAGTCCTAATGATTGGATTTTCACAAATACAGGAAGCCGAATCATTCCTCTCCAACCTGGTCGTCAAAAAGACCATCTACGCCAAAATCGACCGCCCTGCTGGCGTTGTAACATTTGTCCCGCGGAAAGACCCCAACACAGTGTTGAACGAGTGGAGTACAAGCATCAACTCGTTGTTGGAGCTGATTGCAAAGACGACGCATTTGATTACAAAGGAGGAGATGGTGCATAGCATCACGAAGGTTATTTAAGCAGAGGGGTGGGGATTGTGCATAAAAAATAAGATGACGCTTGTTGCAAACATGTATCGAATTTTGTTGGACACGGATGATACCTCATTAGTTTACGGAGCGGCGAGATTGTTCGCGAGGGGTTCATCGCGACATACACCCGCCACCATCCAGAGAAGCTTGCAACAGTGCATGATATTATCATTTTATACAACAGAACACCCACTACCCGCTACAGCGTCCACCGTTCTGATAATGGGATAGTTCTTTTCGAGCAATCAAATGAGCCCTATAAAGCACGGTTGATGCACGACTTGACCAAATTGCCAGCGTTTGTTGACCATTTGTCCAGCGCCTTGTAGTGCAAGGTATCCATTGAGCTGCGAACGATGTCGTTGGATGAGCACAGGAGATAAATTTCATCGGAAAGGTCACGGGGCACTTACTGCGAGTGAAGCTCCAAGCGCTGGTTGACTTGGTCGATCTTGCCGTCAACTTTACCGTCAAGGATGAGTCCGACGAGCAAGTCTTCCACTTCTTTGACATCGACATTGAGTTCCTGCGATTGTCCCAGTTAGTGACGTTCATCCGTTGCAGTTCGCCGTCCAGATGTTACCTTGGTCAAGAACGGAACCTCAATCCTCGTGTACGGCTTGATGAGCTTAATCAACACCTGAGTTCTAATATTCTTCAACACGTCATCAATGTAAGTGCGGATGAAAGGGTCCGCCATGATGGTGTTATGGTTCTCTTTAAGAATCTTTTCAAACTCGTGAATCTCCTTGCGCTGGAACGCGCTGACGAGGTTGGTCATTGCGACGATTTGGGAATCGTTTTTGTACGGTTTGGTTTCTTGTGAGTCGAAAGGGTTGATTTGGGATTCCATCAACATGTTTGCGAGGACTAGGTACCTGAAAAATGAAAAATTCAGCAATCGAATCAAGCCAAAGAGCCTCAGCTACAAGCAATCATCCGGTATCTTACTTTAGACATGCAATTCGTTGGGCGCTACCGGCTTCATCGTAGTTTTTGAAGGCTTCGAAGAAGTCTGTCTGCGCTGCATCCCATTGCTCTGCAAAACACGATCCATGTCAATGGATAGGCCAACCCTCAAAAGTTGCACAATATCCTTACTTTCGTTCATGTGCATTTTTCCACCGCACTCCCGAATTACTCCTGTAAACCCCTCCATAGTTAGCCACCACACAAAGAGGAGGTTACCAATATCTTAGATGCATACCCATGATACGCGGATGGGGAATAGCAGATTTTACCGCTAAACATTGCTGATACAAGGCCTATATCCCAAATGCACGCACGTCAGCACCTATCGCCAGCAGCTGCAATTATCGCACGCGTCCCACCTTTAGCTTCTTCGTGTTCTTTGTCTCTGTGTACATTTGAATCTCCAGAGCAAAAATTTCCAACAGTAGCGTCCCCTTCTTCTGATCATCCGATCCATCGTCATTTTGACAGGACTGATGCAGTTGACGCAGAATCTGTGTTCGGGTGATATCAGACCGCGCTTTCGACATATCCGAGCTTTTGTATCGTTTTCGGCAGCATTTTCCCCACCTTGGCTAATCTGCCAAATTCACGTCGATCCAACCAAACCTTTGCCAGCTTCAGGTTTGTTTTTGTCCATAGTCGCTGTGACGCGATGTGTCAATCTCGTGCCGCCCCATCGATAGCGCAATCAAAGTATCAAATCCAACCTCATTCTTTTGTTCCTCAAGCGTTGCCAGGGTCGTGGCATAAAACTTTTCGAGGAACGCCATCTCTTCTGACGACGACACGTAGTCCAGGATATTGTTGATGCTCTTCTCGCTGTAGTTACGCGTCACGGCACTTTTTACATATGTTAAGAGTTGCTTGTAATATTGGAGAGTCTGTTGACAAGCGAAACTTCAGCCAACACATGGATCATGCAGTGAATCGTTGCTGCTGCTTACCGCATCAAAATCAAACAGCTTGTAGGACAGTTTGACCATCTGTTTCAGTGCCTTGAAGCCCCTAAAACGGATGTGAGAATCCACGCGAATCGCTTGCTACACGCCAACTCCACATCACGACGCCCACCAGTCCCCTTTCTCTTCCTCCTCGTCCACTACTGCTTGGAATTCTGCCATTGCGGTTTGTGGATCATCTTCCTTATGTGCTGTTGATGATAGACTTATGAGTTGCGTGGTACATTCCTGGGCAAGGACAAACTCAGCTTCCCAGCGCACCTTTCGCGCTGTAGTACTTGTTTTCCAACCCAGCGTCCGGCTCTTCGTCGTCTTCATCTTCATAGTCAAACCCGAACTCCTCCTCGTCGTCATCCTCCATCTGGAACAAGAACCGAGCAAAGTGGAAAACCGCAAGTGAGTATATAACAACCTGACTCCTCAATACACGCTCCGCAGCAATGCTCTTCAAAATGGCTCGACAGTGGCCCCACCATGAAATCGTCTTCGTCGTCGGACATTGTATAATTGACACAGATAAAAGGAACAGCAAGAAAGAGGGTTGAAGTGATCTCGTCAATGGGTAATAGGAAGGAGCGATCTGTGGGGGAAGATTGGATGGACTTTAAACTGGGGGAGGACTTGGGAGCCCTGGCAGCTGGCTCCAGCCTGCAATGGTTGGATCCAAGACTGCGCCATCTTCGGCTTCGGCCAGCCACGCAAGACTTGCTTCCCACCATTCGATTCTCGCGCCCCGTTACATAGCTTTCGTTTTATTCAAGCACCTTGTTCTCGAAACAATTTAGAAAGTTCGGTTTTCTCCCAATAATGGTGGGGAGTACTACCCAGATGCAAGGGTGTAAACCACATTGTTCATCCGCTTCGTGGCAGGCGGCCCTTTACGCGTTCGCAAAACTGCGGCACCCGAGGCAGACCCAAGCTGTCCAAAATGCAAATTGCCGTATCAAGCAAGTGATTCAAAGGCGGTTAATGCAAATTACACAAATACACCCCACTACTGTACCTGTTCGGCCTTACCGCAAATGGACTCATGAAGAGGTGTTGGTTGCGTTGAAAGCCGTGGAGCAGGCTCGCGCAGAAGGTGTTAAGCCAAAATGGTCAGCTATTGGGAAGCAAATTGGCCGGCCAGCCGCAGCCGTATACATGCGCTTCCGTTCAGAACTGCGTCGGTGGAAGTGGACCACCGAAGAGGCTGCCTGGGTTGATAAGGAGGTTCAACGAGCGAAACGTCAGGGGAAGGAGCCCGATTGGAAAGGCATGTCGCATGTCATGAATCAATGGCCATCGCGCATTCGACATCGGTGGGAGCAAGCTCAGTGTGGGGTTGGTTTATGGTCAAAGTTAGAGGATGATTTGCTCCTGAAGGAGATCTGGACCGGCGCAGGACGTGGCATTTCACCAGAGTGGACAAGGATTGGAGAGAGATTAAACCGGAGGCCTTCCAGTTGCACAGTGCACTGGCAGAATACATTGAATCCAGCACTACGCAAGGGAAAATGGAACAAGGATGAAGACAATTTCCTCCTGGAAAGTGTTCATCAAGCTGAAGGAAACTCACGGAGCCCCCATTGGGCTGCAGTTGGGCGTCACTTGAAGCGCTCCCCAATAAGCGTCCGTGATAGGTGGTTTGAAGTTCTGAACCCGAATTTGAAACATGGCCAATGGAGCGCGCCGGAAGACGCCTTCTTACTGCGGAAGGCATGTGAATCGCTGTCTATGGGGCAACGCCCCAGGTGGGCAGATATAGGCAAAAAGATCGGACGGTCACGCCAATCTGTGTGGGACCGCTGGGCCCGATGCCTTCATCCTCGCCTTTCCAGTCGTAATCCCACAGCGTCATGATGGTCAATCTCACAGTCCCAGGGCCCGGAAATCTACCTTGGAGTGATCATATTTTGCATATTGGCATTGGCAATAATGCACTATTGGAATATATTTTTGTGGAGACCCTTCGGCTTTCGCCGTGCAGAATGGTATTGAAATTGAGCACCTGACACGCAAAATATCTTACCCAGCCCTTGCGAAATCAGGAAGGGAAACGGAGTGCGCAGGCGGAGGTACATTGTAGTCAATATATTTGGCGTGTGTTCGCAATGCGCTTCGTGGCGTCTGCTCTTGATGGCTACATACGTCTCAACCAAGTGCTATCTCTCCAAACGAGTTTCTTGAATGGACAGCCACTTTGCAAAGGAGGCGACTGATACAATTTGGATACCATCCCAACCCTCCCTTTCATTTTTGTCAAGGATTTTGTGATATTTGGGCTGAGACCGGAAACGCTAACTGTACGGTACAGATTTTATAGAGGCAACTCCTCCCTTTCAGTTTTTTTGGCGAGACGCAAGGGGCTCTAGGTCTGCAATTTACGGCGCCGTTGAGTGCGCAGTCAATGGGAACACTCGTAAAAGCGCACCCGAAAGTCATTTTGGTGGCAACGAAGGGCCCAGGCAAGTAAGAAGTACCATGTTAGGGTTCTTTCATGATGGACGGACAGCGGCCACCGCCATGACGTGGTCGGTTCCTGCTGTTTAATTGCCTGAATCCCGGCGCTTATGCAATCGTAAAAAGGGTTGCCGTTATCCGTCGACTCAAGCGCTAATGGTGATTCCGTGGCTATACGTCCATCGCGTCAACAATCAAAGTTTAATCACGGACATCGTCGAAAACTGCGGATTGCAAATTGCCCCATTTTCACATCCATCTTTGATACAGCTTATTAGGAAATCGTCTGAATGAAATAGCACTACACTACTAGCCTCAGCCCTTAAAAAATAATCACAACCGGCATCGCTAAAAACAGGCAACACCACAAAAAGCTCGTCTCAAAACGACCATCACGATCTTGGCCAAACCACGGTCCGTCCATCGTACAGTGGACCCACATGCAACCTTGCCCACGCCGCAAGCTCATCATCCTCCCCAAAATCCCGATACAATGTCTGATAAGAGGAGTCTCGAAACTTACTTGCGGGTAAGTAAACAGGCCGGTCCGTCTCCCGGTTGGAGCCGTATTCGAGTTCTGGCATGGTGCCAGTACCCGAATCGAATGCGGATTCTGCGGTAAAGACGGTAAAAAAAAAGGTATAGAATAGTTTGCAGAAAGAATGCAGGAATACATACCGAGGAAAAAAACACGCCATGACCAGATTCTCCAACAAACCCCGCCTGGTGAGGTGCGGCGGGTGGGGTAAAATATCCTAATACACCGTGAAAGACCGGAACACAAAATGCCGTGGCAGCAGAACCGCCTGGTTGTTGCCAGTACGCCTCGTTCCTTTGATTTTTGCGTACCTTTTGCCTGCCGCATGCAGGCACATTTGAAGCAAGTCAATCATGACTTTGGGGACCGCCCATTTGGAGCCGCAAAAAATAATTTTGCGCCCATAGGACAGCTCACCACCATTTTCCAGTACCGAAAGTGGGCATTTCGGAACATTGTGGAATGATTGTTTTCGCACCCTCTCTCTGCTTTCAACACGAACAGATCTCCGCAATAGAATACCCTTGCGGTCTTTTCGGATTTTCGCCGTTTGGCAAGCACTTAGATCGGAGACGTGGCTTGTCAGACGCGTCAACGTAAACCAACGGACCAGAAACGCTGAAGTTATGCTCGTCTCGCACAAGTTTTTTGCGGACCGTTACCGAAGCGGCGAAAAGGGCGGATTCAACAGCTAGTAAATGCAGGGGTGGAAAAAACGAAATTTGTTTTTGAGGTCAGTAAAGGTGATGGAAAGAGCTGTGCCATTGCTGCGCGCAATGTTTCGGTCGTGCATCCCCAATGTATATTGGACATTGGGAGCATCATAGTAAGTACTGGAGAGAACGAAAACGGACATGGCTGTGCCAGGAACATTTAAAGAAGATACCGCAGCGGGAGGAACGTTGGGGTAAGCTTTGATGGTAGAAGACACGATTTTTTTTGATAGTACGGAACGGTGTAGGGCGCACTTCACCACTTCTACGTGCCAAACCCCAAGGTACCATACTTGGGATTTGGAATCTCTAACTCGCCAGATTTTTTTTCTTCATGCATAAAACCGTCCTTGCCCCAAATACCCGCTCGACAACCAGATAAAAAAAGGTCGGACGCATAGGGCTGCGCAAAACAAGGGGAGGAATGAGTAACTGCGGCAAGCGCGGTTCACCTGTCATGAACCTGCATACTGTAATATGCATCAATTGGCAAACTATTCGAGTCGCTAAGGCTCAAACGCCGGAAGTACGCAAAGGTGCTGCGCGTTATTGGATACCCCGGTGTCGCCACCAAAAAACAGCCCACTTGAGAGAGAATAGAATGTGGACCGATGGGAGTCCTGGAAACGGAAACTCTGAAAGGTATTTGCTGTTTAATGCTACTGAGTGTACTGATGTGCTTAGTCGCAAAAACCACACCAGTACACGCACAACTGCGTAAATGTTGGAAGCGACTCCAAAAGCCAGACGAGTACCGGATACCGTTGGGATTCGAAAGGCAACCTTACAGACTTCCAGGCGAGTTGCGCAGTCTAGAAAGTGCGGAGGGGCTGACCACTTCGTCTGATATGATGAACTGTCATACTTGCACACCTTTTGAGGATCCGTATCCCCTGATCGCCCCAACTAGGTGAAAAAACATGTAGGGTATGGCAAAACAGTGGTTGTCGAGACGGTTACTCTCATAACAACCAGAAATGAAAATCACCGCACTGGGTGCAAGTAATGGCAGGACTTAGTTGGGACAGAAGATTTGTATTCGTTATTCAGGTCCACGGGACGAAAAAACGAATGAGCAGGAAGCACTACGTTGCGTAGCGCAGGCAGCATCCACCCATTAACCATTATTGCAGATTATTCGGCAGATTTTCATCCTTATTAACCCGGTATTGTAAGCTACCCAGACGCACAGGTAGTCAGGTACGGTGGGAGAAGGCCGCAACAAAGCATCACGAAATACAGGGTATGAAAAAATGTCGCGGACCTGCATGACTGATACGCAAACCGAGAAGGGGGTTGCCACAGTGATAACTGCACATTCCCCCCGCTGGACGTTTACAACGAACAACGGAATGCATATCGTTTAACAAGAGCATTGGAGGAGGGTCAATGTATGTTATGGTGCGGCGGGTAACCCATCTCGACGAAGGCGGGACCAAAAAACGTGCGCCGACAGATCCATGACATGAGCGGGGCGATGGTAACTGCGCATTCCGCCCGCTACACGCGATGGGATTTGAGTAACTCTATCGACCGGGCACCATAGAATTTTCAGTCTGTTAATTTGAAACTGTGGTTTCCACACATTGCACTGTCCATTTTGGTGTTTGCGGGTCAAGGTCAGAGTGATCTGAAATACAGACTATTATGAGCGTGAGCTGGACATGGTGTCCACTCTGGGGTACTCCGAAAAAATAAAGGCTTATGGCACCTTGAGCTAAGAAGATTACACGGCGGCGTGCACGGGCTCAGTGTTCCGGATGCCGCCCTCAACAACGGGATGTCACATACATGAGCTTCCGGTAACCAAATATGAAAGGGTTTTTCTTCCATGCTTCAAAATCATGTCTGGGACCCCACGCTAAGCTACATCAGACGAGCATACCACGAGAACAAAAAAGAAATTGAATTCGGACGGCGAAAGCTGTGGGAGGGATGACAGCCCTCGGTACACCCATTGTTAAATTTAAGTACAAAGGAACGAACATCGGATAGTGGTTTGGGGTGAATTACCTGCACCACAGCCTGGGACGCAAAGGAGAACAGAACTTGAGAGCAGAGGAGGAAAAAGGGGAGTGCAGAGGAGGAAAAAAGCAGACAGGGGTGCCACTTAATTAGTGATCCGAACGCGACGTTGAAACGTAGTCCACTATAGACATGTTACCAGACAAACGTCTCCATAGCTCCGTTGATGTGCGATCAACTTGCAAACGAACGTACCTTAGCATATCAACTTTCCGAAACGTAGATACGACAAGGCAAAAAAAATCTGCAGAAGCTGAAAACTGACGGCGACGGGGTACTCGACCCCACATTCCATCACGCTTATGCACCAAAGTACCATCACTTAACGCGGGACCACTGCTGGCGCCAGAAAGCCAGACGGCACCCTCAAGGCCAAGCGAGTCTCAACCCAACACGACCAAAAAAAATCTGGTTTCGTTCATTTGAATGTCTGAACGGCGTAGGAACCCGCACTGGGACAGTGGTATGAGACGGGACACGGCGTGACGACTTGATTCAAACCCAAGCATCGAGCTGCAGAAAAGGTTTAGATGGGTTCACGCACAGCAGGGAGAAAAAGAAGAGAGAGCGCACACAGAGAATTGACTTTGGAGCGTACATGAACCCAAACACTGTATTTTGTACCTTTATCTGAGCGGTTTTTGTCGAGCAGGACTACACTGTGATTTTGGTGCAATTGACAAGCGGGTGTGTGGCAGGATGCCCAAGCGAATTGCTACAAAAAAAGGCTCAGCAAGTTTAGCAGGAGGCGGCCGGGGGTTATTGAACACCGTCGGTCTTTTGAAAGCAAACCGCAATTCTTTCGCTCCAAAGTTCTTTGGCAACGCTATGGATGACTACCATGCCGATTTCAACAGAGATCAGCGGAAGCGGTGCTCAAAAAGGGAGGAGTTGAGAAGGCAAATTCGAGAACCACCCGTCGTCGTGAGTCAAGTGCCAGTTTAAGGCCAGAAAAAAAGAGCCCGGGCAATCTTATTGTAGTGAGCCCGTCGTACCGTGGAGGATCGACTGCTCAGAAAAGCAGCTGATTTGACGTTGGGTTTGTAACGAACGGGCGCGCGAGAAGAATCATCTGCGGAAACGGGGGTCAGGCAAGAAAAAAAGGTATCCCCCTGGTTGATAATGAATGGGTTCTGTTCGCGAGACATACTCCATCAATATACACATTTCCGCGTGCCGTAACCTGGACGCAGCATTCGGGACGCTCTGTGGCTTCCACAGAGCGCGGAAACGGCACGTCGACCGGAAAAGCTGTCCGGTTCGCATGTGGGCCCACGGGGGAGTATGGCATGAGCGGAACATCGTTCTTCATGTCAGCCCGGGTGTTAGAACGCAGTGGATTCCCCTCGTGATGATAACGAAGTTAAACAAGCGAGCGGCACGTCGCTAGTGGATGCCCCCGCAAAACTTCCTTTGCACCCAGTTTCTGAGTGATACATGGCGGTGAATACGGACGGCAGATGCCACTTCGAATCAACTTTTGGTTGGGGTGGCGAGTAAAGGGACGGAAGCGGCAGAGCAGCCAAAAAAATCTAAGTACTTATTTCGCTCTCAATTCCTGAACCGGTATCCAACGAAACCACAGCACCTCCCATCAAAGCGAAAATGCGCCTTCATATATCAAACAGAAAATGGTATTCATTCACAAACAAAAAATTCGACGTTTATTTACAAAAGGAATCACAGTCCTGGACTGCATTCTAATAGTTGTTGGCGGCCTTCTTGGCATCACCCTTTGCCTCCGTCGCCGCACCCCTTGCTTGCATGGACTCGTTTCCAAGGGCCGACCCAACGTTCTTCTTGACGGTTCCGCCAAGAGAGTCGGCGGCACCTTCGGTGTAGCCTTGGGTCTTCGCGGCCTTGACCTTTAATTCAGAGAAGACACGTTAATACTCCGCAAAGTAACGTCCAAGCCTGTAATGAAACCGAATATTACAAATCCTCACCTCAGTGTTTCCTTGGGCGCGTTGCGAGGCACCCTCTGCCTGCATGTTTGCGGATCCGACCATTGAGCCGATAGATTCCTTGATGGAGCCACCGGCGGCGGTCATGTTTCCGGAAGTCTTGGATGGGCCAGTCATGTTTGTTGTTTGGTGATTAAAAAAGAGTTTGGGGAAGGAGAGATTTAGCTTTTTGTTCGAGGTGTTTCGAGTAGTTGATTTGTTGAATTCAGGATGAGGATTGTGGGGTCCTTTTATATGAGGAGAGGAGGACGACGAAATGTGGTTGTGGCGCAGCTGGCTACGTCAGTCGAACGCGTTTGCGGTGCTGTTTACTTCCGCTGGGTGGAGCGACGCATGGGACTACGTAGGTATGCAGCTGCAGGTGGCCTGGTGGCCTCCAAACAACGGACCGCAATAGGTACTACCATATGCATGACAAGGCAATTTGGCAGAGCTGAACATGAAGCGTAAGAGTGAAGGAAGAGTCGGACGTCATGATGTCACCTTCTTTCGTCAAAGGCACATGCACCCCGAAGTCATGAGGCAGAAGAGGAGGATGAGAAAATGGCTGCAGACGAATCAGGCAACTTTGATAGGTCACAGAGGGCGGACGTCCGAATTGTCTCTGGTGGCGAGTCGCGCAGGAGGAAGGTCGGTCCGTCAATATTAGCGTGCATCTCTTACGGCCGCCTTATGTTGTCTTTGGATACCGACGATTGTGCCGGTCGTCCCGACTTCTTGATGAGATTTCTACTTACTCGCAAATGCGATAGCTATGGTAACATTGTGGAGTTAAGTATTATGAAGAAGCTTGTGGTCAGGAGTATCAAGCTCGTCGTTGCCAAACATTCGCGTACCTAGTCGCACAATTTTTTCGCCTATGCAAATCCGAATGCGATCACATTTTGGATGGTTAATTGACTACATTATTATCGGTGATTCTCAGCTGAAATGGTAACTTAGCTCGTTTGGGCATAAAATTCTTTGCCCGGGTTGCCCATCATAAATAACCAAAGTCATGGGAGAGGACGATCGGTATGCGGTAGATACAACGTTGCCATCGGTTCGTTTAGCGGTGACGTGGGGTGAACATCCATCTTTTTTTGGCGTTTTGTTTTGTGGTTATCCGGACCCCGCAGCCTCCAACTTGGCGACCCGCATGGTCGAAATGTGGAGTAATTATCAAGCTTTGTGAGCAGCGGGCGGGCAGGCGCGCAGTTTCTGATCGGTTCCTGTCACCGCAATTTTTTCTGGCAGAGTCAGCCGGCCAGAACCCATACTTATATTCCGATATTCCACCGAAAAAAAATGGCAAACAGAAACATTTCAAGAGATTGGGGATGTGGCCCTCGCGCCGCACACCGTTCCTCATGGAGAACCATCTAATTCTTTTCACCCTAAAGAAACCGAGAAAGCAACTATCATACTCTTTCCAATCCCGTCCACGGACGCAGGGACGTACTGCCATTGCAACTCGTCACCCCCTCCATCGCTCCAAAAAAACTAAATGTATGAATGGAACTCAATTGGCGCTGCCTGAACCATGAGGCTGGGTGGGTCGGTATCAAATTGCCATAAGCGAATCTGTGGAAAGTTCAAAGGACCAAAAAATTGTTTATCCTGGAGAACTATCATGTACTGTAACCCACCACCACAACCGCAGGGCAGTAACAAAGACATCAAGAGGTCGACAAGGAGCACGTTGGTATTGACTGCGCAAAAGTATTACGGGATTTGACTCACTTGAGGTGGGGGGAACCATCTATTCTTATAAGAACCCGAGAAACCTGCCATTATGTTTTCCTATCCCATCCACGGACCCGGGACGTACAATTGCGGCGGCAATGTCTTTGTAACACGTCACCTCAAAAAAAAAGATAAGCGTCAGTAGGGTCGAGGATCATTCCTCCCCGCCTGAACAATCGGGTTGGGGAGGTTGGTAGCCAATTGCCATAGACGAATGTTTGGAAGTTGAAACGGTCCCCAACTTTCAGACCAAAAATCATTTGCATTGGAAGACACCATAACCATCACCGCCGGGCAGTATGAAAGACATCAAGGAGGCCGAGGTACATAAACGAGGAGGGAGCTCGTCGCTATTGACTGCGCAAAAGTCTGACGGACTTTCTCCCACAGGAGGTAGGTTGGCGTGCCAAAAACAAGAACACAGACGAAGGGAAAACAGATGCTAGGACTGGCCTTTACTGAGTGGTTAAACCCGGCGCAACATATATTTGTATTTCGGACGGGAAGGTGAACTGTGAACTTCAAAGGTGGATGCCGAACGCAATTTGAATCAGCAGGCTTAATCCAACAACGATAAGACATGCGAGCCAAGCGACGTGAGGCGCTTAGTCTAATCCAACAACGAGAGAAAGATGCGAGCCGAGTGATGTGAACCCGGTAAACGGGAGCTCAACATCGTGCCGGCGGGGACACTGCAGTTTGAGATCTGTTTTTTTTGGGCGCTGTCTTGAACATGGTTAATCCTCTCTTGGATGGGAAGGCAACTGTGATTTCAGAAGTTTTCATTGTGGATGTCGAATGCAGTGGCATCAACAAGCTTAATCCAACAGCGAGAGAACATGCGAGTCAAGTGGAGCATACCCGGAAACCCGGGGTCGGATCATCCATTGCCATTTGGATTTCGAGATGTTTTTTTTGCCGCTGTCTTGACCATGGGTAATCCCCCTTGGATACCTATATATCCGGATGGGGAGGCAAACCGTGATTTCAGGGGTTTCCATTGAATGGCAAACGCAGTTGAATCAACAAGCTTTGTCTAATCCAACAGCGAGAGAAAGTGCGAGCCCAGTTATGTGAACCCGGAAAACGGGAGCTCAACATGCCGTATGCCCAGAACTGTTTTTTTGGCCGCTGTCTTGAACATGGTTCAAGTCCCCACCCAAAGAAACTTGCTGGCGTCCAGCTCATTTGAGGGGGCGGTATTCAGTGCCTCCGCTCGCCCACAAGTAGAGGACTTGCCCAGACTGTATGAACGAACATGCGAACCAAGCGATGTATACCCGGAAAACGGGAGCTCAACATCCCCAGAGCACCGACACATATGTTTTTTTTGCGGCTGTCTTGAACATGGTTTATTAAAAAAAGAAACAAAACGACTAGTGTGCATTTGACGGAAAGCGCGTCCGGGACTCCGCTCGCTCAGAAGTAGAGGCCTTGGACGTTTTACCCCAGTCTGTAATACCACCCCAATGAATGGGACAATACCGGCATTAGGATAACAACGTGAGGCCGCGGTAACTGAACACACGCGGCCAAAAGCGCACTTCAAAGGCGGTCAGGATTCATTCACAGATATGGTGGTACTCCTTAGTTCGGGGGCATAACATATTTCCGGAGGATATATTGTGTAATATTTTTTTTCTAGTGCCTGATGTTGATTTAGTGGTGGAGGTGAGTTCTCTGTGACAAGGCTTAACAGGGGATCGCTAGGACGCAAGGCAAAGAACGTGGCGGGAAGCGCAGGATACCCACAACAGAATGCCCAGTAACGATATAGTAGATGGCTTCTGCCGCGTCTAACCGCATCCGTGGGGAAATGCCAATCCAAGGCGGTTTCCATTCCGAAGTTTGAACTTGACAAATAACAGGCGACATACCGTCGAACAGTAACTTATATTTTTTTTTGCCCAAAAATGATGACACCGCCGCGACACCGCGTTCACCTTACAATGGCTAGGAGTCCCTGGCGGTGTCCATCTAGGCGACCTTAGCAGCCCCGGAAACGCAATTTAAGTTTTAAGTTATGCAACCTTCCGTTGTCCCCATGCGCAGTCGCGTGCTTTGCGGTGGACTCGGCGTGTGAATAGAATGCCATCTCGTGAAACCTTTCCATCACTGTGAATGGAACTTCGCTTCCTTTTTTTGGGGGATCAAGCGACCGTTTGATTCCACAAGACGGTAATGGTATCCGAAGCGGAGGACATCAAACCCACAAAAAAACCGAGTGCGATGGCACCCCAATGGATTTGAGGCAGAAAAAAACGTCCGCCCCCGGCCTGCCTCTAACCCATCGACACCGCACACTCACGTGACCGACCGCTTGCAGTGAATCCGTTTTACTATCAGCCAGCCAGTAGCGCTGGACAATATCAACCGAAAAGACACGGTTTGACGCCTCAACCAAATATACGTCCCCTTGACATGATTGACGGTATGGTATGGTATTCGACTTCCCTCCGGGCTCAAGTGTTGCCGTATTATCAAGCCAAATGAGTGCTGGGTATGGAAATTCGGAGATAAAAAAAAATCGGCAGGTTCTGGAGTCTGAATTCCACCGGGGGGCAGAAGTGCTCGGCCAGTTGGTGCTGGGCCGGTTGGTGCTGGGCCGGTTGGTGCTGGGCCGGTTGGCCCTTCAAAACTCCATTGGTTCCTTGCTTGAAAACATCCCTCCAGTGCTATTAGGATATCCCCCGTGTGTGGTGGGCAGGCAAGCAAAAATAAAGCCAAAACAAAAAAAAAGGACGCCTTTGTAGTGGCCGATTTGGATACCGGTCTCCGACCGGGTGCCAAGGGTTTCATATCCTCTCACATTTCCATTCTTGGAGGTAAGATAGAGTGATGTATCCAGCATCACTGGCGTCTGAAGGCAGACCCCGTTTACCTCAGGGTGGAAAGCCATCGGAATTGCAACTCAATTTATTGACGGAATTTTCTGCGAGGTGTTCGTGGATTCCGTTTTACAAAGGCGCTTCCTTTTTTTGGGGCTGTCAGTAACTTTTGACTGCACAAGACGGTACCAAAACGAAATGGAGCGAGTGGGGAGTCGCTCGTTCGCGGAGGTTTCCGTGAAGCGTCTGCGCTCCTTTGCTTTGCTCCAGTCGCGTATACTATCCACTAACTGGATTTCAAACGAGATGCGCCCGACCGCAAACGGAAAATCATAACAGGGCAAAAAGAATTTGATGAGACAATCCGACAAAGGGGGCCGCCGCGGTATCGGAAACCAGGGGGGCTGTAGGTTTAACGGAGGTTTTCGCGAAGCGTTTGTGCTCCCTTGCTTCGCTTCGGCCAGGCATGCCATTCGTTAGATCGTTCTAAATGAAATGCCTTCGTCCGCAACCGACCATCACGACACTGCAAAAAGAATTTTAACAGCAAATCCCAAAACGGGACCATGGAATTAGAAAGCGCGCGTTCCCAAAACGCGTCGCTGATGGTTCGTTCAATCGACTCTTTGAATGAATCTTATATGATGTGCCTGCGTCCGCAACCGACCATCGTGACACGGCAAAAAAGAATTTCAGGAGGCAAAACACACAAGGGACCGCGGTATTGGAAACCAGGCGTCCTCAAACGCACACATGGACTATTGAGACGCGCACATTTTGAAGGTCGGGTTACGCACACATGTGTGGTTTCATTAAAGACAATGTGGGACGAGAACAAAGGCCTGCGTCCCCCGCAGCCAAACGGCATGACACGGCAAAAAGAATTTAAACAATTTATCGAAAAGAAACAACATATCGGAAACTAGGCGTTTCCAACCGCAAACATGAACCATCAGAGACGCGACTACTTTCAAGGTCAGGTTCATTCTTGTGTGGGTTGGTCCAAGACAACGTGTAATGAGGAAAAAAAGGAAAGATGTTGATCAACTTTAAGGTTTCGTCCAATCGGTCGATGCGACAGACGAACAGTTTGGTAACGGCATTCGCGTCCTTGTTCCGCAGGGAAAGTTATGCTGGGGCGACTCAGTCCTGACATCTAATGAGAAGGAGGAAAAAAAGTGTTGTATTGAAAGGAATAATAGAAACGTCCGCATTGCATTGCCACAGACGTCCCACGGTTTCCACATTAATGATATCCCTACGTTTCAAACAATGTTATGAGATTGAACAAATGGAGGGCACAATAAGCTCAGAGGAACGCAACAATCACTTGCCGTCATGATCATTATGAAGACAACAAGGCGCCAAACTAGTTGCACTTTTAGGATGTGGTTGGACTGATCGCTAGTGGCAGAATGTTTCTAGCAACAGACGAATGAGCAGTCAAAAAAAGGCAATGACGTGAGCCGCAAAAACATAATCCTGGAGACTAGGGAGATTGAAGGCCACAGGTGGAGATTTCACCTGAACATGGCCAAATGGCGAAATCGTGGATGTTGAGGACGAAACTGCGCCCGCATGAGACAGTGTAGGGGGCAACGGTCTATAATGTCACAAGTGTGAGCCCAGCGCAAAAAAAGAATTATCCTAAGCATTGATAATTGGCTACGGGAAATGGAGCTTCGCCGCAAACCGACATTAAGTGGCGGACGGGTTCGGTTCAGGACTACGAGAAGGCAATATTTCTTCCTTTGTGGTACGGGTTCAGGCAAAAGAGGTCTGGCGGTCGTGTGTCCCTCACCGTTCAAAACACGTCTTGCAGTCGTGTACCTCTCCAAAGGAAAAAAAGGAGAAAAGTCTACGCGTTAGATGCGCAGGCCCGGAGTTGCGTTCAAGGACGCGAGCTGCCAGGGGCACCATGCTGGTTCGGGGGCTTTCAAGATTGCGAGCCGCGCGCACAGCAAGTTAGTTTCTTTAACAATGAGGTTGGAATTGTTGATTATGCAGTACCTCTGGTCAAATGCACAAATCCGGAAACAAAAAAGCGAAGGTCCGGGTCATCATTCTGCGCAAGATCGTTGCAGATACTGAGCTTGCGCAGCGTAGCTGTCCACTGAGATATTAACAGCTCTCTTCAGAGAGAATCATATGGGCTTCCACATACGTTTAAAATGCTCCCCGTACAAGAACATTAGACAAGGGGCGATAACCCAATGTCCGTTACTGGGGACGTGACTATCGTATGTTTTCAGCGCTTGTGGGTTGTATATGTAGGCGAGTACGAAACCCAGGTAACCCGGTATGCGTCAGGCCAAACTGAAAAAAACATGTTCAGAATGGTTTTAACGATACACGCAATCGGCTGGGTTCATGTCCGTGACTGCGCTTGTGGTGTGGGGTGTCCCGGATGGCGGAAACCACAATACAAATGACCAAAAAGGTATTTCACGAGGCCGTGGGCGGGTTTGAAGGGCACGCCGTTAGTGTCTTCTTCCTCCGCCCCACAAAACAGACGCCTAATCTGCCGCGTTAGTCCAGAAATCAGTAGGAGCCGCGCTCGACAAGTCCAGCAAAAAAATTGCGAACGTCTGTAAGGCATTATATGGGCGTTGAACTTCTTGGGGGAAGTAGAGCACAGCAGGAATTTGAGTTCTGCGGTGGGAAAGTATGGTATCCCATACGCATTCTTCAAATCTTGGGGACTGCGCTTGGCCGCATGGTCGCAAGGAGGAAAAAGTTTCCACGAAGAGACAAGATTTGGTATTGAACTGATCTGAATGGCAATACTTTCGAGCGCACCACCGGAATATGCGACATCGCCGTTCGAATGAGAAGAAATGAACCTTTCGAAGACGCCCGCGGTGTACAGTGACGGGGAAAAAAAGGAAAAATTGAGTTCCTTCACGCCCTCCAGAACCGGACGGCTCTTTGGAAAACCCATCCATTGTCCGTATGTGCTCGTCCAGAGTAGCAGTGGAGATTATCAGGCAATGACGCAGTCTTGAGTGCGTGAATCCACAAAAAGCGAAACAACTCTTTTCGCGGGTGCCCCATCCAATACTTTCCAGAATGCAAAACCAATCAAAAAGTTACAGCACGCAGTATTCCCGTGTGGTCCCCACCACAGTACTGACTGCGCCATCACCAGCTTAACTTCGGAGATCGGACGGGATCCGGTGTATTCTGGTGTGTATGGCCGTAACTGCAGAGGAAACCAATCATTTGGGATATATGTGAAAGATACCGAACGACGCGGGTGAGGCGATTAATGGATTATTGCAATCGTCTCATGACAGAATGAGGGAGGGCCAAACGAAACAAGAACAACCATCATTGTTGAAACCAATGGAATCGTAATTGTCTCATGACAGAATGAGGAGGGCTCTCGGGTTGGGTACGCAGGCAAAAGAGGGACTTTCAAAAAACAAGGTCCGTCACCATCTTTGCCACATGCCCGAACCCAGATTTTGGTGGTCGGTCGCCCACCGCGTAGTATCTGATTTCGGTCGTTTCATCCACTGCTTGTTCCTACTTCCGGCGGGATCCAATATCCTATGCCGTGGCTCATGTCAGAGAAAAAAAATAAGGAGGAATATGGTCCCGGTACGATGGATACCGTGTCCTGCGCAGTTCGGTATCCACACTTGTTACGGTGCCGGTGTTTCGAAATAATCAGGAACCCATGCCCGAAGAATGGGCATCATGGCATAAGCGAGCTTCTCTGATATTGAGAAATGTCATACAATAATAGGCGGAACATGGAAAAAGAAGCAGGTTTGAAAACGGATCACAAAGAGTGTCTGGAACCCGACTCGCGTGGAGACCGACATGGAACCAAATGATGGATGGACATACTATGGGTCGGCAATATTAGGGGAAATGCCGAGAAAAACAAAGGGACGGACATTGGATGGT
>JADGKA010000168.1:0-12227 GCA_027604605.1 Borealophlyctis nickersoniae | reverse complement strand
CCCCCCCGCCCCCCCCGCCCGCGGCCCCCGTTTACTACCCTACTCCTTTTGCAAGAAGTCCTTGAGCCGACTTGACCATGATTAGTTGATTAATGGGTGTCATTTTTGGATAATTAATGGGCTTCGTTTTAAAGGATAGGGAAGCAACGATGAAAGGGAAAAAATCTTTCTGTACCTGACGACGCCCTATTGGCCTGGATCCTGGCAAAGGGATTTCAAGCTGAACCGTAATCATCCGCTCTTTTAGCGCGGGTATTCTGAATCAAAAAATGGACCGACTACGCTTGATTCCAGAGCCCGCACAGAGGGCTCCGCAAGTATAAAGGATGGTGGCATTCTTACATCTTGAATGTTAAACACGTTGTATGCGATTTTTGAGGTAGTTTTGACATTCTTGGCCGAAAAGCAATGGAAGCAGAACAAAACACCGAAAAGGGACTTTCGCGGAGGCGCACTTGGATGGCCACTGACCGTGACGCCAATGAGTTTGGCCGCTGCCCGTGTAAGCTTGGTGGTATGGTCTTCCACCCATGACAGCACGAGGAACGATTGGTGTATGTTGAGATAATGAGGAAGTGGTGCGGAGTGTGGTGGAGAGGATTTGGTCGTATTTCTCATGAGGATGATGGATGATAAGGGTATGTTTCGCGGAGGAGGGAGGGTGTTCTTGGGAGTCTTTCGTTTCGCGGTAATTTGAGGCATTATCTGAGAATACTTCCATTTTTTCGTCTTGTTTTTCGTCTTGCTCCTCGCGCTCTCGCAATGCTCCACACCCCGGTGCACTTTGATTAGTTTTGGCCTCGGTATCCGGATAGCTGTACGTAAGCAATGCTTGTCGACATTGGCTCTTTGACGGCATTCCCACCACATGAACCACCACGAACCATCGCCATGCGACTGCCAATACCTATGCGCCAGACGCTTTTATCACTGAGCTTTTACCGTCGAAATTGTGGCTTGCACGGTCAATGCACAGATACTTCCGTCAGCTTGGTTTCGGAGGAAACACCACGGCGACTCGAGAGACCCCGCGTTTGCCCCGGAAAACACACCCTCGAAGTTTCGAGGGGTGACGCTCACGGCCCTTGGACAACACAATTATGCCAAGATCGCGCCAAATTTTGACGCTGTAGTCCCAAGACGTTCAAAAGGGTGTAAGGGATGCAAAGCAACACTGGATTGGAGGGTGAATGCGTATGTACAAAGCGCTACAGGGATCATATGGTACTACAGGGTGTGCAAAAGCTGCATTAAAGAGAGAGACTATCTGGTAAGGGGCGCCAATACGGCCAATGCTGGTTGGAAATTACTGTAAAAAACGCTCTGCCAGCGTTCAGTGTTATCAAAAGCAGGCCGGCGCTGCTTTGACTGCCAACAAACAGAGGGGTTGGTAAAAGTTGGTCAACGATGGGGATGCCTAAAACATGTCACGGCACGGAGGGCAGCTGTTAAGGAGGTGGGTGGTAAAATGATGAGACAAAGCGGAGCAGAAATGGGAGTCTGAATGTCCGGTGGCATCAGCGGCATGCGCTCTCAATAGCTGGCAAGCGTTGTGCTGTCTGCAAAACAGCAGATGGCTTAGTGAAGTATAGTGGGTTGCACTTTTGTACGCGCCATTATGAAGCCAGGATAAGATATTTCAAAAAGGTAGATTTGGATATGAGGACTTCCGCCCACGTGAAAACGACACCCTGAATGTTCGGCATCAGCGGTACAGTCTCTCCGTAGCTGGCAAGCGTTGTGCTGAGTGCCGGAAGACAGAAGACCTGGTGAAGTACAGCGGCCGCTACTTCTGTCTGCAACATCAGGAGGCAATCAGAAGACGCAACAAAAGGGTAATTATGCAATGACCTTTCAGTAAACCGAAATTCTGAACGTTCTACTTCAGCGTTACAAACTTTCTGCGGCTGGCAAGCGGTGTGCTGACTGCAACAAGACAGAAAACTTGGTGAAGTATAGTGGGGTTCATTTGTGTTTGCAACATCACCAGGCAAGGATAAGCCGCAACAAAAAGGTAGAAAAGTACTTGGCCTATTTGTTCGAAATCTGAACTGACAAAACCATAGTATGTGGCATCTTGGAAAGGCAAAATGGCAGTGGCTAGATGTATACGTAAGCGCAACGTACTAGTCAAGAGTCAACCCAAACCTGTCTACTCGATTTCTTCCTTCACCCAAAGTTTGCAGTCCCCGCAGTGCCTTCCCTTGGAACCGTTTCTGCTTTGCGAGCCCTACATCATCATTGATACTGAGGTTGCGCCAGGCAGAGGTTATGGTTGCTTCGCCTGGGCAGATGTGGGTGAAGTTTATGCCACTTATGTGGAACGGGGGAACGTAACAAGAGAGCTTTATTGGGACCGTCAAAGGTGCGGTCACAGCAAAAGTGATCTGCAGAGGGAGTGGACCAATTTTTCGCAAGGTGTATCGCAAACCGGACGCTTCAGGCATCTTTGTGAGGTCACTTATTATGTTTTGCCCGATCTATGGCTTTTGTGTATTCAGAGGTCACGGTTGTATGATATTATGCGGCTCCCGCTGCGACTATCGTCGCATGGAGTCCCTACTTGATGGCAACTTGGAAGGCACCTGATTGGACGCACTGACGGGCATCTCCCGGCACATCATAGGCACGAATTTTGACGCCCCAGACAAACCCTACGCGCGCACTCGCACCCTCGCACACCTCGAAGAAGCAATGGTACTGGGCGACGAAAAGTTCATCGTAGACGCACATTTGGATTTAGGACCAAAGCCTCCCAAAGTCAAAACGGACGTCAAAACGCTTTGGAAGTTGATTCTTCTCGCCAAGTACATTGTCGAGCGGTCGCGGCAAAGTGGGTCGGCCGGTGGCAGTGGGTGATTTGGTTTTGTGAGAATTGGAACGGTTACAAGGAAAGCGGGTCGCACGGCTGCGGTGGGTGATTGGTTTTGTGAGAATTGGAACGGAAACAAGGTGTTGTCTGGGAAGATGGTTTAGCGAATGCGTTGGTGGGAACGGAAAAGCGAAAGTGAAGCGGTGTATGTGATCTGTATCAGAAACGCATAGCGCAACATTTCAATTCCGTGCGAGTGTGTGGGTTGAACTGACGGTGCCTTATCGAGACTGGGGTTAAGCGGTTTGTTCGACGGCTAAAAGCACGCCTGTCTCTTTGCGGCACGGCTCCTCCCAGCCTCCTTCCTCAGTTTCGAGAAAAACGCTAGGTCTCCAACGCGTGCGAAATGAACCAGCTAATGCGCGCAAGTTTGACGCCAGGACTGTTGACAATGGCATCCTACTCTTTTTGAACGAAAATGAGCGGAAAATACATCCATTCAACGCGTGGAAAGAAAGAAGGAAAAATTTACAACGGCCCATTGCTCACGTCCGCATCCCGGTGAACGACGACCAGGAAGCGGACAAACCCCACATATGACTTTCCGTATGATTCATGAACAGAAGGAAAGGACTTTTGCACTGTTATCCGAATGTAGTTCAAGGATGGACCGTGGGGGAGCTTCAAATCCACCGTCCTCGTGGGAATACCCAGTCTTGCGGGAAGGTATCCCGTTCCGCACAGTCAGCGAAAAGCTGGATGAAGTATTCCAACTTCCCCAAGCCCTTTTCAAGTCCGATGACCCAATAACGCGACCAAAATACATTTGAAGGTAAGCTCATATCTGAAAAAATGGCGAAGGAAAAAGAAAGGATAACAAAACAGACATTCCACTGACGAGACTGGACGTCCGGGTTTCGTTGGTGGTCTCGACATTTTGAGTTCTCCGTTCAGTCGCCAGTGGACTTCATTCAAACTGAGGATGTCCACTGCGCGCCAATCAACAGGTATCAACTTGTGCTCCTATATCGCGTTCGCAGTTGGGCTCTTATCTCTGGAAAATACTGCCCAAGTCTGTGTAGTCATTGAGGGAAGTCAAAAGCAAATCCTTACATGGAGCTCCTTTTTTGGCACTTTAATTCATGGATTCTGTGGCCCGCGAATGAAGCAGTACCCTCAACCTGCTCACTTTATTTTGCATCATTGAATCGAAAGAGCAGGAGCAGGAAAAGCCTCGCACCCAACAAACCTCATGGGGAGGTATGCGGGAACGCAATGAGTACAAGCAAAAACATCACGCCCTGGTGCTAGGGAAAGGCAATGCGGACTGCCAATGCAGCGGCTGTGGAGAGTCACTACGCAGGGTTGTGCGCATGTGGCGTGTGGTGTTCGTGAATAAGTTGGCAGGTCCCATTCGGTGGTTATTCCACTGGTCTAGGCTGTCTTTCTCGGTCGGTTGATGGACTTCTCGATTTTTTTCTGTCGCCATAGGTTTCTTTGTAACCTTGCGCGCAGCAATAAACAGGATACCGTGTGCTTATAGTTTGCACAGGCTTTCAAGAGGGCGAGAGACGAGGGTTGCCCCAGGGAGCCAAACATACGTCAAACCGCAACAGGGAGCCAAGGTGCTACCCGACATAACTTCGGCTTCCCGGCACAACGACACAGCGGGGTGTACCAGCAAAGGACTCTCGTTCCATGTGCCGGCCACGAATGGGATCACTTGCTCGCTCGATAGTCCCTCGTATGTACCGTCGCACGCTGGGACAAAATTCAATGGCTTCTTCAGGGCACGCCGAACACCCATCTTTCCACCGAGGCAACTAGGCTTTCTGAAAGTATACCAACGGAACTCTATATTTGTCCACGGAGATAATTGTAACGGATGAGTAGTACTTGCTTTTCGTTTCTGTGCCTGTAGGATACTACCCGTAATTTGCTTGTGGCACGTTCGAAGCAAGTCCTCGCTTATCGCATTCACAACAAACAAAAAAAATTTGACCGAAGGTCAACAGACCACGAACCAACGTCCACGTTAATAGACGTTTCAAGCTCTTTGATGGCTAACCGATGGCGTTTGGACAGAAGAGTGGGTTGCTGTTTCCGCCATACGCTACACGCAACTTGAAGACGAGGGTCACCTGTCTCGCTCAATCAAGCGCAGTCGCACGAAAGATAAATAAACATGCCAGCGCGCTTCCATTTTTCTGGAATCAAAGAGTCGGGCATATGTTCGAACCCTCCAATCCGTCAACATGTATGATGTTCGCTGGACGGGCGGGCAGCCCACATGAAGTGGCAAGGTTACTTGTCATGTGCGTACTTCTGATGGCCCGAGATTTCATTTTGGCGACAATGAGATGACCAAAAAAAGCGGCGCACAACTGGGTTGACCTTTCTGCCCGGCCACCTACGGGAAAGTGCTGATGACGACAGTCGTCAGCACTGGATGCATTTCCCTTGCGGCCGAACGTATCATCACATCAACATACATTGATAGCCATCAAAGGACATTTGGTGGGGCGTGATTTGGGTCTTTGACGAAAGGTCGAGAAACGACGCGCGCGGTTCGTGTGCGGAAGCCTCGTTTTATTATTTTACAACCTAACCAGGAGAAGCCTCATCCAGAATATGGACTGTACGCAACGAGACTTAGCACGAGTCTTTAAGGTCCTGTCTCGCGCTATCTCATTACTCTCGACTCTACAACCCTAATCTCCTCAACAAAACTTAATAAGGTTGAGCTATATTACAGTATTGCATCGAAAACATTCCGGCACCACAGTTTTTCAAATCAGTCCCATCATTTTTTCCCCACAAGCTGGTAAACCAAAAAAAAATTCCTTTGTTCCATTTAATATGGGACGAACAGGTCCAAAGGCCGCTCGCCCGCCCTCCAGTTCGACGGCACCGTCATGGGCCAGGTGGTTCGCTCCACGCTTACCGGCCACTTCTGTATCCAACCATTACAAAAGGAATACTTAACAAATCCGCGCTCCAAACCAACATGATACAGTTGCTTTGTCGCTTAAAGGCGTAAAACTTCAAAACCGCTCAGAAAGCGGTGATCGTTCGTTTGGTCCCAAAATGGTCGAGTACAAAGGTAGTTAAACAAATGCGCTTGGGGTGTGTGTTCCTTAGTCAACCGTCCCCGGCAGGCGCAATCCAACAGAGGGACGCAGCGAGCCTCGATATTCACCGAGAGGGGGAGGAGAGGATTCCCAATGCGCGCGCAGTCGAGGGATCCATTTACACTACCATCCCACGCTTTGTTTTTTCTGTCCTCCGGCTTTTTGTGCTCCTGTTCATCTCCGGTTGCGCGGTAAGCCCTCTGAAACAGAAACAGAAACGCAAAAGCAAACGCAGACGAGAGGCATCATGTACCGCTGAGATAATTAGATACCCGCTTCTTTCGTTGAATGCCAAACTGACATGGGGTTCCCCAAGATACCCTGTGTGGTCTAGACTCAGCAGGCAATAATCACTGCGCGCTGCTGAATACGGGAGGGGCAGTTTCGGTTCAGGTATACGTTCTACATCTGTGGCTTGTTTTTTTGTCCTTTGAGCAAACGCGCTGGAGGGGGAGTATCCAGACAAATCCTGTTTTCTCAACCGCTTTCGTCGGTCGCAAGGCACAATTTAGTTGCAATGGATCTCTACCGTGTCAGAACTTGTAAACCCCATCAGAAAAGATTGGCAGTCTTCATCGGGGCTAAACCCGTGGAGCCGAATGGTGATCATGCCCCTTGTCTGTCCTTTTTTTTCGACTTCTTTCCCACATAGGTAACAACGTTCCCGCAGTCATTCTCTGGATCACCCACATGCAACATGACGGTGCGCCCCCTGAGAAAAAAAGATATATGAGCTGGGTTATTGGATTGGAGGCGGAAAGGAACCGAAGCAACGGCCAGCGGATCCGCGGTTGTGGTGATCTGGTACCGCACACATCACTTCAGTGAAGGAGTGGAAATCAGGAAATCAATATGCTCGACACAGAGTCTTTGCCACATGAGCCATGTCAACTACATTCTCCGTCCTCCTTTCAACGGAAGCTGGGTAAAAAAGAAACTCCTCGAGCAGCCATGGCGATGGGGCGGTTCTGGAACAAACTTCCCAGCACGGAAGTAGAAAGTATCTCTGATAAACATCATCCAAGCGTGGTAGACTAGGTGTGGATTTTACTACCCTCCTTCCGAACGTCCCGTCCCCACCCATCCCCGAAGACAAAAAAAAGTGACGAAGGATACCGTACCGACATGGGTATCCGGACATGCGCAGCAGCACCGTGATTTCAGCTTCCCGCGATACTTCTTTGACAAGCGCTTTCAATTCCGTATTGCGTTTACGGGTCCTCTTCGTTTGTTAGACATAAACTCTATCGGGTTAGTGGCAGAATAGGTACCACAACTAGCAGTATGGCGCCTGGATGGACGCGGCACCGGTCCCCATTCAGCAATGTAGCGCGTGTATTTTCGGCTTTTTTTGCTGCATTGGATTTGTGCAGAACCGCCTATTGATATCTTCTGGGTTCTTCATAGCGAGTCATACGCTATCCAAAAAACCCACAGACATATTTGCGGTCTTCCGTCATTTTGGAGTCAGAGACGTGACAACCCACCGACCATTCCAGCAAGATAGGCAACAGCATCATCGTCTCTTGGTTTGAGAGTGTATAAATGAGAATGTGACGTCTATGTAGAAGCTTCAAGTGGTCACTGTGCTGATCGGCTTCTGCGGGAATGTGAGAACGCCGCGTCCGGCCAACTGTCTTTACGCTTTTCTTTTTTCGACTTCTCCAAAAGTGAGGGCTATTTCCTCCATGAGATGGCAAGCTAATTGCAGTGCGGACTCCCCCCCGCGCCGGTGTTGGATATTGATGCAACTCCCCTTGACAAATTAGCTGGGAACGGCGGATACTCCATTACATCGCATCTGTCCGAAGCCGCCGGTGGTTCCGGCACATGGACTTATATTTCCTATCTCTTCTTTTTCATGTTTTTTGTGACTTAACCGAGTAGTCTAAACGAAAAAAAGACGAAAAAATCAGCCCAAACACGAAAAGGTACCGGGTCATTTGTCTTTAATCGTGCGGTATATGATCGTCCACATGGAAGGCTTTCCGGACCGACTCTGCAAACTTGGTCAAAGTTCGGTATACAGCGGGTATTGTGGAAGTCGCCGGTCTGCGGTTTGACTGGCCCATTTCCGTTTCGCTTTCCGGTGGTCAAGAGGACGGTTGAACGTGTTGATGTTGGCTGGACCCCGCCCGTCCACCGACACCTTCTGCAGCCCTCTAGGCGAGTGCACCTTTTCTCTCTCCACAGACCCCTTTTTTCTCTCCACAGACAGCGGAAGGGACTATGGACCCATAACAGGCTTCCTATTTTACTGATCATGAAAACGCGCACGGGGCAAAAAAAAGGTCTGCGCATTCCGCATCTTCCTTAACATGGAACTTACACCGTCGAAGGATTAAGGTACCACCATCCTCTCACATGAAGCACATCCATTCGGATTGGACAAAAGCTGGCATCTTTTATATGGCGTCAATCGCATGGTATATGACCCTTTACATGGAAGGCTGCATTTGGGACGGACTGCGCGCACAATTAGGTGATGGAGGTGGCGTGCCCTGTGAAAGCGATGGGTTGCGTGGTTATTGAGTTAACCTGTCTCGCTTTCCGTTTATGATGCTGACGCTTAACGTGTTGATATTGCATGGAGCCCACCAACGTTCGACCATTTTCCATATCCAGCTGGTTAGCTGCATTTTTTTCGTCAAAACCCGGAAATGAAGATGAAATGGTCTATAACAGACTCCCTTCTACCGATCGAAATGAAACGCCCCACGAGCAAAAAAACGTTGGACTCCATCGTTGGCTATGGGAGATTGGTGGCCTCCCCCCACATTCTGATGATGAAGGGGAACACCCCAAGGTGATACCTCGACAAAGGTGGCAAACATAAAAATGGCGGAGGGGGGCGGACTGCGGGCGCACCCACAACTGGGACCGGGAAACAGCGAATGTTTAACAGACCAAGTTCATGGTCGGACCATGCCTATAGTAGCTCCTTCCCCCTTCGCCGTTGTTGTTGATGCTTAAATCTACTCGCGCTTTGGATTTCCGCGGACAGGAAACACGAAGTGCTAAACACGATTTCTTGGGTTGCACACCAAGTTTCGCATAGTTTTCAATTTGGTGCGCCAATTTTTTTTCCCTCTCCAACCTTGAAAGAAAATGGAATGGATTGGACGATGAGATGGTACTGCTTATTGCTTTACTGATGTAAAGCAAACGGGCACCACACAAAAAAGTTGTCCTCTATCATGATCCCTACACGGACCCACACCATTAAGGGGTCGGTACCTCTGGTCATCATCTCTGGCGTGTTGTGCGTTCTTTCTTTTGTGCCTGGTAAGTGAGCAACAAAGGGTGACCAAACAAACTCAGCGGCAAACGGAATCTGCAGACAACGTTTGTTTGGTCGCACGGCGCCCATTGTCCCGCCCTGCCCCACTCCCACAGTTGGACGTATTCATGAGATCAGACTTGCAGGCGCCCTGTATCGGCGCGCGGGATAGTTTGTCCGGAGCACGCTCACTGCTTATTCCAAATAGTTGATGTCGGGGGTACTACATTCATCTCCCATATCGATGATCAGCCATACGCAGAGTATTCATTTTTTAGGTGACTGCCCTGCCCTGGCCATTCCACAATAAAGGAGAAACGGAAACGAAGCGGTTCAAGGTTTGTTTGGTTTCGGAGGCATGCCGTGCGCAAGCGGCTTTAGAGGGCAAAACCCGGCGATGGAGATGGTGGGGTTTGGGAAAACAACCGTCCATCTCTTAAGGAGTTAACGAGCGCAATTTTTTCCCCCAAAAAAGCGGAAAGGAAAAAAGTACCTATTGCACTGATAGCACTTGATTGGGCAACAGGGTGTGTCCCCTCACCGTTGACCTTTCTTTGGTCCCGCGTAATCTCAAAAGGTGCCATTCTATTGAGACCCTTTCCTTTTGACCAGTATATAGGATGAATGAACGTCCTGCAATCAACCTCAAACTTTAATGTTGGGTTACAGTAGATTCCGTTCAGAAACTGCGGCAATACGTGGGACACTCATCCCCTGAATTTGATTTCCCTCCTCCCTTTTTCCATTTGTCCTTCACAGGTCCCGTTTCATTCATTAGTTTAGTCAACAAAACTGTAAACATGCTCTTCAGTTCTGTGGATCAGAAAAACGCGTAGGAGGGAAAAAAGGTTTGACCCTGCATTCCCTCATTGGAACCTACACCGTTAAGGAGTGAGGGACCATCCTCTCTCACATCCACCCCAGGTATTCAGAGTTAAAAAAGTTGGTAGAATATGGCTTCTAACTGGATCCGTGCCCACATTTTAATGAGAAGATGAATTACGGTAAGGTGCTACCACACAACAAACGCGTCCAACATAGAAATGGCCGCAAGTAGGACGACTGACGGCGCGCGCGGACAGCTGGGTGACCAACCGGAACAGCGGATGTTTGTAGGCTCCACCATTCCATGTCGAACTAAGTAGGCTATATTATTTTCTTCCAGTTTGCTGTTACTGACCAATGCTCGGAATTCAGTGGTAGAGGGGACTGCGCATCCAACGTACAACTGGGGGTCCGACTGCGGGCGCCCCCATAATTGGGTGACTGGACTGGCAACGGCGGGGGTTTCAAAGATGGCCGCCCCAGTTTCGTGTTCGCACGTGGTATGGTATTTGCTTCGCAGGTTGCCACTGCTGGTGCTGGTGGTGGGAACTGAGGGCATGCACGCAGTTTGGCAGGAATTGGGGCCAAGTTGCGCGATGGACGGAGTGGGGTGTATTGACTCTGCGCTCTGCGCTCTTCTCACCCTGGAGCTTTGATGAGGGGCTCCAACAAGCGGAAAGGACAATGAAACAACATGCTTTTTGTTTTTACTGGCCACAAAAACGCGCACGTGAGAAAAAAATGTTTACGGCAATACATCCTCTGACATGGCACCTACACCGTCAGGGAATAGGGTGCCATCCTTCTCAGATCCACCACCATGGATAATTGCCGGTACAGTATGTCTTCTCATCTGGATTGGTGCCCCGAATTCTGATGAGAAGCTGAGCTCGCTAATGTGATACCTCGACACAAAACGCGTCGACCATAAAAATGGCGGTGGGCGGACAGCTGGATGACCCGACCGACTGGAATGGCGGATTTTTTGGGCGGTGGGCCATGGTGGGGCGGGGGGCATTGACGGCGCACAATTTGGGCAGGAACTGGGCGGAATGACTATGACGCTACGCTCTTCTCACATTGACCAGTCCCATATCCCGTCGGTAACATTTCAAGTTTTGGAATGCGGATACGTATTGAGTACGTAGCCGCTACGTTACGTTATTATGCACTATGGAGGTCATCTTTTTTTTTTGTTTGTGAATGGTAAGCGGTACTCAGGACAAGAGAGAAACAACTGGAGTGCGAATCGGAAACCGGTTGCTGGATTTGGTTGGGGGTTGACATTTTGCGTGGTGTCGGACCGCCGATGTTCTCTGAGCGCTCCGCTTTCCTTTTTTTTGAAATGGGTTTTTGTTTTGTGAATGGTAAGGGGGCACTCGCAGAAAGGGAGGAAACGAATAGAGTTGGCAGAAGAAACTTGTAGATGCCTTGCTTTGTTTGGGGTTACATTTGTGTGGTGTCAACCGCCGATGCGGTGCCTTTTTCCCTTTTGTTTGGATTTGGTCTTCTGTGAACGGTGACCGACACTTGCAGGAAGGGAGGAAAACGAATGGAGTGACCAGGAGAAACAGGCAGATGGGTTTTGTGTGGGGTTGTCATTTGCGTGGTGTCGAACCGCCGATGAACACTGAGCCAACCCGTTATTGTTCCTTTTTTTTGGGCTGGTTTTTTTGTCTGGGAATGGTAAGCGGGTACTCGCAGCAAAAGAAACAAATGGAGTGGGGCAGGAGAAACTTGTAGGTGCCTTTCGTTTCGGATTGACATTTTGAGTGGTGTCGACCCCACATAATTTCGGTCCAAATTTTTTCAATGTATCAATATTTTGAGGGCGACCCGGACAAGCGAAACGAAAAAACATCAAGAAACGGAAAATGATAAAACATGAAGCAAAATGAATGTGCAGACGCTTTTGTTGGGGGTTGACATGTGAGCAATGTCGACCCCAGAAACGCGACCAATTCGGCCTTTTTTTTCCCAATCATCATTCTTTGACGGACAAAGCGAAACCAAAAACGTCAAGAAACGACAAGAGTAAACATGAATTTAGCTTTCTCTTGCAAAATAACAAAAGCAATTATAAACAAGCACCTAATGCCGTCGCAAAAAATATAACACAATACACAAAAAAGTCCCCCCCACACAAACCAGCACCCCTACACCCTCAAGGTATAGGCAC
>JADGKA010000167.1:0-33175 GCA_027604605.1 Borealophlyctis nickersoniae | reverse complement strand
ACTTTTTATCAGTTTGGAACTTCATTTTTTTTTTCTTTTGTGTGTGTGCCTGCCGTTAGAAGAAATCCAAGAAATAGATCGAGACTCTTTGAATCTCTATGCGAGAGTTGCAATTCGTTGGCCTTTTTTCCCACTCGCACCGCGTCATGTTTGATGCTAACCCAAGAGTAGGTTAACTTCTTGATCCCCACATCCCCACATGCATGACAATCGACTCACTAACAACGCTGGTGTGAGACTAGCCAAAATCAATTGTGCCTTTCTTTCGCTATTGTCCCGCCGGGTTCCGGTTTGCGTGCTGCTCAAGCACCCACCACATCCTCCCATGGTTCACTGAAGGCAGCATAGTATGATGCTGTAAATGAACATTTTCTTTTCTTGCAAACATGGAAGCCAAGTTGACATGAAAGAGCCACAGTTTTTTGTGGAGTTTTGACGGGGTCAGTGGAAGGACACTCTGACTTTCCAAGGACAAACCTATTTTTCAATCGACGACGCGACGCGGTTGATGATACCATCATTTCGAAAACACCGACAATGGAAAGCACCGGTATCCCGTATATACCAAATGGTCATTTTTGCGGGAGGCGCAAGCCAGCGCTAGCAGCCGCGGCTTCAACTTTGCGGAAGAATGCGTTGAAGATTGTGACGGTGGTTGGACGTATATGCATACCTATGTAATTTCCTTGTTTATTTATTCTTTTTTTCCCTGTTCTATTCTATTATGCGGCCCTTCTGCAAGCGGATACGTTTTTGTTTTTTGGCAGGTAGTTACGAAGCGAGGGTGGAATGGGGGCAGCGGGGGGGCATTGGGAGTCTGGTGACTGATTGGGGGATAGGGGGGATGAGGTAGACCAGGTACGATGAGGGAGGATGGGATGAGTGAAAAGACTGTGAAGTGGCCGAGTTGTAAGTGGACCGCTTCCCCTTTTTTCTTCTTCAGTTTGTACCACGATTAGAACATTTTGCGGCAAGGGGTTCTAAATAAAGGCATTATTATCATGGGCAACCCAGCCACGTCTGGCATATCACGGGCATAAAGTGAGCATAACAGTCATGTTATGAGGGATGCTTGGGATGCGGCCGACTCGAGTGCAACCACCAGCAACCACCAGCACAACTTTTGGACGACGTGTTTCTTTTTTTTCCTCTTTAGACACGCAGCCCCTCGCCCCAGACGTGAGACTTGCTCCACCGCAAACGACCAGCAGGAGGGAGGGACGCCGAAAGAAGACCGGGGAAATCAGAAACGAATTCCGCCTGCCGTCCGTTGGCCCAACGACAGACCGACGCAACGACCCGGCGACGACGGCACGACAACACTTGCTGTTAGCGGAAACTCGGCGTCCTGTAGTAGGAAAGAAAGTATAGAACAACACTTTCCCCGCTCTCAGCCGGCACATCCTCGTCGTTCCAGCCCCAGCCGCCGGCTTCGTAACCCCGATAACCGGCCCTGCCCGACCAAATAAACACCCCCCATTCCTTCAACTTCCCCCTCCATTCCTCCCCAATCCACATCTCCTCCTTCTAATGTCTGGGCGTTGAACCTGCTATCAGAACCCACCCACTCTCCCTCGCAACCAACAGTCATGCAAGCACGCACTACCGCCACCATCACTGCCAGCACCCCTACCACCCACCACACCCGCTCTCGCTTGCCAATGCGCTCGGTATGGGCGATATGCATTCTGGGGGCTTTGGTATTACTTTCGGGAGGGGTGCAGGCCGCCGTCATTCCGCAAAGAGGTATTCGGAAAGGGTGTTTTTTGGGTCTTACTGTTGAAAACATCTGGGTCTTAATCGCCTCTCATTTTCTAGTAATGGAGCCCGCAATCACAATCTCTGCAAACGTTCCGGTGTTCACAGAGTCGCCGAGAGCGTTTCCTACAAAAACGAACTCTGACACTATCACTATTCCCGATGATTCCGTCCACGTTCACGCACGCAATCACCAACCAGAACCCACCTTCATCCCTCCCGATCAATTCAAACTCAAACTCGTACGAACCATGCTCTTGAACGCTCCAGACTATATTATGATCGGAGCAATCGCGGGCGGGTACGTCGTCGGGGCCGCGGTCATCTTTTTGCTCCCGCGTTTCATTGTCGCTATTCGGGCAAAGAGGTTTGCAAGGAGCCAGGAAAAGGATCGGGCGTTTGAGACGTTAGGCAGATCGAATACGGGAACGGGCCCGTATCCGACATTGAGGTCCAGGTCGACGTCTAGACGACCGCCTGCCCCTTGGCAAAAGGCGCAGAAGCGGGCAACGCTGATTGCTGCCGCTTCGTCGAATGGACGGTTTAGGAGGGGCCCGGCTCCGGAGATGGCGTCGATGAAAGAGGTGGAGCCGGCGTTGGTGTCGAGCGAGAAGGGTGTGCGGGGGTCGCCGTCGTTTGATAAGGGGACGGCGGGACGACGTGGAGAAAAGGAGCCCAGCCCTGGCCTCGGCTCGTCCGTGTCGTCGGGGGGAACTTACATCAACTCGCAAAACGGTCCCGACCGCCAAGTTGTCGAATCAATGCTGGCTTCGTACGGGTGGGAGGGTAGAGGTCCCATGCCCAATGGCGCAATGGTAGACCCCTCCGTCACAGCCCGCTACGCACCCAACCCCCGTATGCCCGGTACTCTCCCTCGCTCCCTAAACTCCTCCCCGTCCCCAACCCCAACCTACCTCTCCTCCGAACGCCTCCTTGATCCCCCAAGTCTCGCCCGCAGTCGCACCGAATCCCCTGGCGGCTATGCCTCTCTTCGCCGTACCCAAGAAGCTGGCGGCACCAACCCATCCCTTTCCCGCAGCCGCACGGAAATCAACTCGACTTACTCCCGCGTCGCTATCCCGGCGCGCAAGGGTGTCGACTCATACGCTTCAGAGTATGAGTCTACCCTTCAGCGGAATGGATCCAGGCGGGGACCACCTGACCCGAGGGAACAGGAGGATGAGCAAAGGAAGCACCATGAGTTTATGAAACTTATGTCGGACTTTTCGCAGAGTGGGAATGATGGGCCGATTGAGCTTCGGAAGTACTGAAGGACGCTGCTGTGTGTTAGTGGGGCAATGGAAAGTTGATTAGTTTGTTGTTAGCATAGTGTAGGAAAAGGTGTTAGTGAACGTGGAGAGTGTGGACTTGGGGGACTATCTTACGAGGGACTCTGTTTTTTGGTGGTCCTACCGTGTTTTTCCCGTCACCCCGGAAAACACGGTTTGTTTAAAAAAGTGTTTGTCTCGAGCACCTGTAGGAATAGTTTTTACTTTTATCATTTTTCTCGCACAACTCGGTAGAAATAGAAAAAAATGTTATTTCTCGATTTGCGTTGGTTTCTTTTTCAGGCTTTCTCTCTTCTGGGGCTTTGAGGGTCTGTCCGGAAACAACGAATGCTGTTTGCTTACGTTATACTGTCTTAGCGGACCTTCTCGCGCCCTCCAGGCGATCTCAACCTCGACATCCCCCATTGTAATTCAACACCTGTTTCCGATCCAGTATACTATATATAAGGCCTATGAACTATGAGTAGACGAAGCGGGGGCATGGTATCTGTAGAACACGCCGGTACGATATTAATGGGAGCCCGTCGCGCCGCGAGGGAAATTCCTACTGACTGCTGGGCATGACAGACTTACCTCGACTACGACCTGAGACGGTAGAAGATGAGTTGTATCATCTCAAAGAAGATAACCTCGAACTGAAGAAACGATTGGGTGCCCAGGACGATAAAGCGCGAAAGTAGGAAAACATTTATTTTGTATGCAAAGGCATTTTGCATAGACCACAACCTTAAAGTAGGGATAAATGAAGCCTAACCTTTTCGGATAACATCAGACTCATTGCAAAAGTGCAGAGATTGACGGAAGATTTGAAGAAGGCTCGAGATGGTCCGCAAACTGCGGTGGCGTCACGAGTTGGGGGGGTATCTGCCGCAAGAGGTATGGTAACATTCGGGGGGCGAGCAATTTATGCTTCTTCCGTTCTGGTATTGGGTTTCCTCATAACATTGATTATAGCCATCTCCCAGCGACGTGACTTGCAGGACGCTTATGATACGATGGATGAGTTCCGCAATCAGATGCGGAACCTCACCAAAGAGAATCTGCAGCTCAAAAATAAGGTAGCTGTCGTCCCGTGGGCATGGTGCGCTTTGGCACTCTACAGGATTTGCTAACACACTCCCTATACTGGTCTTCAAAGATGAACTTTTTCAGAGCCCTACATGAAGCTGAAACACGGAAACGGACACCGTATGATCACATTCCTCCGCGGATCAATTCCGTGAGTTTCTACCAAGACACAATGTGAGACATTGAATGGACGAGGAATCCTCATCAGTAATAAAAAACAGGGAGTGCAACGACGCTTGTATCCTACTCTTGCTGTCCGGCAAACTGGGTGAGAAGAGCGAATGAGGTGATTTTTATGTTTTGGATTTTGCTGACAGACTTGTTGAAAATAACGTTTGCAGGAAAGGGAGGGCGCGGGCGCCAGCAACCAACACAAGGTATGTTTGTGAGACCTTCATTTTATCACTATGTAAATCACGTATCTGAGAATCTGGCTGTGTTGTAGCTCGCCGCCGGAGATGGTCAACCACTCAGAAGAACTCGAGAAGATGTAAGAAAAGGCTATCTTCAAGTCGGACACAATGTACAGTGAGTTTACGTGTCCTTTCCAGGGAAGAGCTTGTGAACATGTTGCGGGGCAAGTTGTGTGATACCGAAAAGGAACTGGAGCAGGCCCGTGAGGAAACGCGACGAAGTCAAGAGGCCCAAGAGAAGTGAGTGCTTTACGAACAAAATTGTGCACCAAAAAGTATTTGTTCGCTTAATCATGACACGTCTCCACCGCAGCCAACAAAAACAAGACGACATCGACCGCTTATCGCTGCAACGTGAACTCGCCGATTCGAAAAAGCGATGCAGCGATCTTCGCGCAAAACATGACGCGCTTGATGAAAAGTTTCGTGGGTTGACGGAAACGTACGAGGAGGCTGTGCGAACGGTTGAAACGCTGGGCGAGGATTTGAAGGAAGAGAGGCGGAAGAATTTGGAGTTGGAGCATGTTTCAAAGGAGGCGGAGATGCAAAGGCAGAGTGAGCGTGAGGTACATTTTCTGACTTTTGCAGGGTTGAGGCCCGCTGCGCATTGTCTTTTGTTGATGCGCGGTCCATAAGACTGACTGGCGCTTCGTTTGCGGTCCCAGCTGAACATAATCATCGAAGACCTTCGAGCGGAAAAGAAGCTGCTAGAAGAGGAGCAGGCACGCCTGCTGCGCAACCAGTTTGGGTCGGAACGAGAAGATGAATTCGCCCATGATATTCGTACTCTAAAATCCAAGATCCGGGATTTGGAAAAGCAAGCTGAAGAGCATTTGAAGGAGAAATCTGTTCTTCAAGCTGCTTTGGTGGAGGCGAGAGGTACGGGCCCTACCAAATGAAAGAAAAAGTCGTTACTCTCATATTTTCCCAAAATTTGTTTGTTTTACATGTCATTCCCCTTGCTTTTTTTTTGCAGAAACGGCCAAAACAGCTTTGGAAGAGAAATCCAAATGCGAAGCGCACAGCTACGACCTTCAACACGAACTCGACCAACTGCGCGACCGCATGCGCTTTTTCATGTCCAACGGCGAGATTGACCTGTCGGAAGTCGAGGAAGCGTTGACGCTGCTGAGATTGAAAAAGGAACGGGGGTTGTCGCTTGATTTCTTGATGGAGGGAGATGAGGCGTATAAGGTTTGGAACGATTGAGTTTCTCAAACCATGCAGGGAGTGGTGTGCACTGAAACCGGTTAATGCTAGGATAAGCGTATTCTGCAAGATTTGCGAGTCCAATACGCAGAATGCGTGCAGGAACTCGACAAAACAAACAAACTACTGTCCCTCCAAGAACAAATTAACAGAGATTACAAATTGGAGGTGGAAGATCTGACGCGCAAATTGGCGGCTACCAGGAATGAGTATGGTATGGATTTTTGGGTTTTGGTCGATTAAGTCTACGAACGGTTGGAAATCGGCTTTGTGAGAATTGAATGTTTGGCTTTTCTTTCATAGAATTGCGGTTGGAGGAGGATTCTAGGCTATTGGATTTACGGGGCCACAAAATTGCGCAGTTGGAAGCTCAGTTGAAGAATTTTGCGTATGGAACCCACAAAGGTACCGAGAAGCGGAGAGTGCTTTATTTGCAAATTCGTTTCGCGGACTGTTAAAGTTGTTATGTTGGTCATCAAACAGTACCGGGCGAGGAAACTCAGGGCGACAAAGATTTCGACGAAACGGAACTCGCCAAAGGTTCGTTAATTAATGATTCCCAACTTGTGTCTAAACCTGATAAGAGTTCTCACCCAGTGCATTCCCGTATTCGTCAGGTCAAAACCTCATCGAAATCCACATCGATGCTGGCATCATTAGTACCGAGGGCCAACGTATCCTCCATTCTCTGGGTTTGGACAACGAAGACCCGACGAGCATCACCACGTTTGTCCACTTTGATTTCTTTGAGTTTGAGACGCAGGTCGGGCCGCTCGGGGTTGGGACCAAGCCGCATTGGAATTTCACCTCTAGGTAAGTGGGTTGGCATTTTTGAGGATTTGTTGTGAAGCCACGTGGGCTGACGGGGATGGCACTTTTGACAAAAGATTCAAAGTATTCGTGGACGACTTTTTCCTCATGTACCTTCAGAGTCAACCCATGGTGCTGAATCTGTGTCGATCGACGGGTTTGGAATACGTGCACATTGCCACATGGTAAGATGAACGCCTTTTTGCCACTTCTGTAGGTGTTTGAGCTCATCAACAGCTTAACAAGATGATACTTTCTTGGTATTCACAGCACCGTCATTTTCAAAGATTTGACCGATCCCCACCAAACCAATCGGTTGAGATATTACGGTGAATTTGTCAGCACGCACGATGATGTGAGGGGCGGATGCTTCAAAAGTTGAAAGTGATTTTGGCTCATATCGAATCCACTTGTTTACCGCAACGCCAGAAAACGGTCATTGGTCAAATCGACTATTCCCTCCGAGTCCGAATTCCGATGGCTCAAGCTATTCAAGCGTACAAGGAACGGACGGTGGCTTTGAATTTGTTGACCGTTGGGGATGTGGAGGATAGCAAGTATGCGGTTTTTCACAAGTCTTGCCAACAAAAGACGGACGCTTTGCTAAACTCCTGAATATTCGCAGAAGGCGATTCAGATTCCGAGGGAACGTCAACAATCTGATTGTACAGCTTGGGCAATGCAAAGGGTTGAAGGCTGCGTTCGGAACGACGTCGGTCTCGGCGGTGTATGCTGCGTTTCAGTTCTACGATCAGGAGGATGTGTTTACGGTTAGTTGGAGTGTCCTTTTTGGTAATAGGTCCTTCTGGGGTTTATTATTGAGGTTTGGATTCCAACAATCATGTCTTCTGTGTTGTCAATTTTAATCAGCACACGGTGAGAGGCACACCCAACCCTTCTTTCAGCTTTCAAAAAGCCATCCCGCTTCCCATCACCTCCGACCTGGATCGGTACTTGCGAACTAGCAACGTAAGTTTCACCCTCTCTCTCCACGCTCTTCTGTCATTTGACACCCTCCAACCTCCGCAACTCTTTCTAGCTCCGCCTGCTCATCCTCGATGACACATCAGATCACGTCTACGGCGTAGCACACATACCGCTTCTCAACCTTGCGCTTGGGCAGATCGTTAGCGGCGATTTCGAGTTGAAGGATGAAAGAGGGGAAGGGTTCCCTCGTGGGACCGTGGCGGTGTATATGGCATGGGAGAAGGCGTACAAGCTGGATGTAACGCCCGTGAGTATTCAAGATCTTCCAAGGCTTTCGTTGGGTTTCTTCTACACCATGAAATATGCGGTATCCGTCAAACCCTTCTAACTCTATTGCGTACCTAAACTCAGGTGGTATCCCACCTCGACCACCCCAACACCGCTCACGAATTCCACCCAACTGCATCCACCCCCACCGCAGACCGCTCTCACAACATTCAACCCGCACAAGCCGACTCTGCAGAACCCACGCCATCGCCTTCTCAATCCACCAAAAACGCTCCCAATGTGGCAAAATTGTCACAAGGTGGTACTTCAGAAACCGGCGGACAAAAATCGGAGGCGGGGTATTGTAAGTCTGGGGCAGCGGAGGAACAGCTTCACGCGTCCAGTGTTCAGCAAGGACAAGAGCAAGGCCAGAGTCTATTACAGACGCATGAGGGCCAAATGCAGGCGATGCATGATGACCAGTGGTCGGTGTCTAGCATGAGGTGAGCAAAATATGGGCTACCGCGTATTTGGGACATATGTGTGAAATGAAGTGTTTGTTTTAAGATTCTGACATTTCTTTTGTTGCCAGTTCTGGTGTGTCGGCGGATCCGCGACGTGGCGGGTCGATTGGGGAGGTGGTTGTTGGGTCTCGAAAGTATGTGTTTTTCCTTTTGGAATGCTGTTTTGTTTTGTGGCCAAACTCAAGTGTCTGTCAATTGACCATTTTCCTCTTTTTTTTTATAGGGGAAGCATGATTGAGATCCCGGGACGGCATAGACTGATAGAGAGACAAAGAAGGTTGGTTTTTCGGGCAGCATTATGTCGTGCGCTTGCGATCGGAGGATGGTACTCATTCTGCGCTGTCGACGCCATTTCAGTAGAGAAATGGGAGACATGGTGCAAAGTAGCGCAAGGTATACCGCGGAGGCCAAGCAAGGGTAAGAATTGCTGTAACGACAAAGAAAAGACTGCAAATACCTGACGGTATCCAAATAGATCCGAAACGCTCCCATCCCCCCTCACATCCCCTCCAGGCTCCTCGGCTTCCCTCGGCCAATTTGTCGACCGATTTACCAGCGACTCGCAACAGCACCCACCAAAACGGACGCCGTCGGTCGTATCGAGCCATCTGAGTGAAGGCGGTGTTGTGGAGGTCGAAGAGGAAGGCGAAGAGGAGATGGGAAGCGAGTGGGATGACGCTTCCGAAGGGTCTTCGGCTGCATCGCAAATTTTGGAGGGTGTGGTGCCCCGGAGTAAGGAGGAAAGGAAGGGTATGTTGGGCAGGGAGGGTGTTGCTGGGCGGTCGGAGGCGGCGTCGATGAGGAGCGAGCGTGGGGGTAGGCTACGAAGCGCAGAGAGTAGGATCACGTCGGAACCGAGGAGAGCGCAAAGCAGTCATGCAGTTGGACAGCCACCTGTGCAGACTGCTGCGCAGGTTGCAAGTGGTGACGGGAGCCGATCTGGATCCTTGCGGGGCTCGCGGCAAACAAGCCGGGAGTCTCGTCTCCAACAAGATGTGACGAACCTTCAGCCCCTGTCGCGTCAAAGCTCTCGATCTGCAATAAGCAGCCGAGCATCCCAAAACCTACCCGCTCCTCGAGCATCATACCGCGGTAGTCGCGAGTCGCTGCCACAAGAAACACCGTCCGGTCTCAGCTCACAATCAATAAGCCGGAGCGCGTCTGAATCACGCTCATTGCAGGGTGTAGGGTTGCGACAACTGAGCCAGGAATCGTTCGAATCTGCCGAAATTTCGTCGCGGAGTCACTCACAATCTGATTTGAGTCGTGGGGAGGTTTCAATGCAGCAGGGGGCCGGGTCTGCCCCTGGGAGTCGCCAATCATTAAAGAAAAGCGGCAAGGAGAGCAACGTAGAGTCTGCTCAAACGGTTCCTCAACGCTTCGATGACAGCATAACAACAGGGATCGCTCAACAAGCCATTCCAGTCGGTTACGATGAGAATGACGGCATCACGGTTTCAATTTTGGAACTTCACCTCAATTTAGACTCACCCGACGTCCGTAAATGGTTGAGCAGCGTCGGGCAATTGTTTGTGAGCTTCCAATTCTTGGATTACCCACCTGAAGAGCTTGAAACTCACTCAGTGCCGGTCACTGGCATCGACCGTGTGTTGAAGTTTGAGTACACAAGTTGTAAGTGGCATTTACTTTCGTTTCGCCTGATTGTGAACGGTTCTCGACGGGTTAGGCTTCATGCCCATGCCTTAAACTAATTTTCTTTATTTCCCGTTGCAGTCTTCCCTATGAGCTCCTCCACACATTCAAACGACCGCTCCTCCCTCCGCAAACTTCTCGCGTCATCTCATCCTTCAGACTCGCGCATTACATTTATCGTCAGCGAACCGCCGCCAGATGACTCCCAAGACGACTCGGATGTCTGCGTTGACATTGCAGCCGGGGATGTTGGATTATTAGATTTGCTGCAACTTGAGGAGGATGGTGGGACCTTTGAGGTACCTCTAATAGATTTGGAGACGGAAGAGCTGCGGGTTGGGACGTTGATTGTTTCTTTGGCGGGGAGAAAGACCGTTTCTACGATATTGGATGAGGTGTAATACAAATGTTGGAAGGAAAGAGTACCATTGGCTGGAAGCTAATCACTAGGCACCTAATCCGGGCCAGAAATCCCTTTTAGAGGACGCGAATTCATTGAATTCGAGAGAGTGGATACCCCTGGGCCGAATGTGGCGCAGGTCAACGCGCTTTAATTGGTTGATCCATAATGTTATCCCTTCAGCAGAAGTCGAAAGGGGATTCCCTATTCCTAACCTTCCCCATAAATGCAAGCCCGTGCCCTCTACGCGTGTCAGGCCGACAGTCCCCAAGAACTCTCCTTCAACGGGGGGGATGTCATAGTCGATGGTATAGACGAGTTTTGAGGAATGCCGGCAGAATGAGTACTCAATTTTGAAGGTCACAGTCGCCCCCGCGGAGGATGCCGATTGGTTTACAGGACGTATTCAAGGAACTCAGCTGGTTGGTCTGTTTCCTGGAAATTATGTGAAGTTTGAGGAAGAGGTAAGCGGCTGGCTTTCCGTGCACTATCTATTGTTGCCGTCGCTGAATTGTTTTAATTTTTTTGCTTTATTCAAGGCACCCCCACTTGCGGGGAACCGGTTCAGTCCAGGCGCAAATATCAAGCCAGCATTTGCCGGCGGAGTCAGTGCTTCTGCAGCGAAGGTAGGTTTTGAAACGATATTGCTCTTTTGGAGCCATGATCTGAATCAATTCGATTTTCAAGCGCTCATTTTCTGTTAGCGGCCCTACCGGAACCCCATCGCACGTGAGTGGTCTCCGGAGGGATACATCAGCATCTTCCCTTCCCGAGGTGACTGCCACAGGATTTGGGGTCCAGCTGCGAAAAACGGGGAAGGGGCCGGTTCTTGCAAATAACGATGAGAGCGGAGCTATCAATTCGAACGAAGTCTCTGAAAGCGTAGCTCGTGCAAAGCAAAAAGTGAATCCATATGCGACGCGCTTGGCGTTAATGGAAAGGTCGAATGAGATCGTACAATCGGCAAAGGATAAAGCACTTGCCGCTCGAGCTAATTCCATATCGGATGGGGGAGCTCGGTCGAAAGAACCGCACCAGCAACCGAATCTGGTGCCACCTGCAGTAGCGGCAAATGTTGCAAGATCGTTGAACAAGTCGTCCGGTGAGGGAACCAGCGGGGTTGCGGCGTTGCGGGGAGTATTCGGAGGGAATGCGGTAGGCGGCGTGGGGCCAGAGGTGCCGAAACGACCCTCCATGCTCGTCTCGAATCAGTCTCTCCAACCGCCTGCCTTGCCGTCGAGAAGCGAAGGAAGCGACCAGGAACCCGGTCCACGCTCTCTAGATAAACTCCGCACGAATGCTCCAGTTGTTCCTAAAGCCGCAAAGCCTCCTCCCTCCCGCAAGCCGGCAGAATTGAAGGCAACAGAAACGCAAGTGCCCGCTCCCGGGCCCGCATGGCCCGCCAGACCAGATGATGCACCCGCAAGGCCAATCAAACCGTCTGAGATTAGAGCACAGCTGCATGGGCAGCAAGACACCAATGTAGGACTGGCACGTCTCGTCAAACCTTCAGAACTACGAGCGCAGCAGTCCCAAGATACTGAAGTTGATGCGCCGCGGCTGGTCAAACCGTCTGAGCTGAAAGCCAGCCAGGGAGGTGCAACCACACCACCGAAATTCGGATCTTCACACTTGCCTAAGGGCACTGAATCGGCTCGGCCATCCCTCCCCGCACGACCAGCTCCTCCTCCTCCGAAATCTAAAGCGGACGCGGTGGATGCACCGCCTCCAATGCCTGCCCGGCATGATGTTATGGTGGGCTACCCAGCACTGCCGTCTCGCGCCGAACCGTCCCTCAGCCCAGCCGCAACGCCACCGCTACCTGCTCGGCCGGGCGTTGCCCAACCTCCCCAACCTCCGCGACCCAAGCCGGCCGAGGGGGTAGCTCCCTCAATTCCGGCAAGACCACCTCAACATGGTACGTGTGCCGAATTTACGGTTTGCCTTGATTATCACGCCGTGAGTTCCGAACGATTGGCGTCATTCCAGCTTCATATGACCCGAATGGTTTGACGGAAAGCGCCAAAACCATTCCGCCTGACGCGCGACGACGCTACGAGACTCTATTCGATGATAGCGACCGGGATCAAGATGGGCTACTGAATGGGGAAGATGTTCGGAGAGTGTGGTTGAGGAGTGGTGAGCAGCAGCTGGCTTTGCATTTCTCTCGTTCTGTTTGCGTATGGTTCTTAAAAACACTGGTTTGTGGTCAGGTTTGGACAACCGAACTCTTGGTTTGATATGGTAGGGTCGGCTGGCTTATAGAGGGCGTCGGAACGCACGTTGCTCATCATTCGAATGCAGGAACTTGGCGGATGTGGATGAAGATGGATTCCTGACGCGAGATGAATTTTCTGCTGGTCAGTGATTTGTGAGTTCAGCGGGGAGTCACATCTGAAATTTGACGGTTTTTGATGAACAGGGATGTTTTTGATTGACGACCGATTGCGAGGATGTCCCATCCCTGCTTCTTTGCCACCGAGCTTGATTCCAGGACGAGATTCATAATTTGCATAATAAATGAAAAAAATGTGTCCCTCTTGTTTGTTGTGCAAGGCTTCCGTCCGAGTTGGATGAACTCTATTGGGACAATCTGTGTTTATGGGACCGCTGATAATGAATCATAGGCCATGAGTGGCCCTGAATAGTCTCCAACCATTCCCTCCAGTGAACAACAATTGTGCATCAACGTAATTTCGGTTGATGTCCCCTTTCATAGACATTTTGTGTCAGCATCTTCGACAAACATGTCCAGCAAGGCAAATGTACCGAAAACATACTTGCAAACAGGAGTCCAGCTTCTTTGTAGAAGTTAAGGATGCTCGCCGTCTCCCACCTATCAAAGGTTGGCACCTCAAAGCGAATGATTCCCTTCGGGTAGATGTCCTTCTTATCCGCAACGCTGTCGTAACTCCCTGGTGTAACATCCTTTGGTTGCAAAACGCCATATTTATCGACAACGGATAGATCCTGGTATTTTCTTGCGAGAGGTCTCGGGGCGCTCTGGCGAGACGTTGGGTACGATGGGCTCTGTGACACAACATGTTCCAGGAACCGAGACGAGATTTGCGGTGTGCTGAAGTCCAAAGCCCCAACGACAGCACCCTTCACCTGTTTGAACGCATCTGGTTTAAATTGCCCGTCTCACGGAGGTCCATATGGAACCGTAATATACCTGGTGCTCTTGGGTCAGGAATCGCAAAAAGGAACGGACAAGGGTGAATCGATCTGCCGTTAAAACGCTACTATCGACATTGCGATATTCGGTCTTGGTATAAAACCCGTTTATTTGATCGATGGCGATGAGAAGAGGGGGTCTGCAATCAAAGTAACGTGAAAAACCTTCCATTAAGGGAAGCATAGGTTGATGGAAGGGGACCTTGATTCGTCCTCCGTTGAAAGTTCAATGAACAGCTCTTCGACGGCTGGCTGAGCTAGTTCGGGACGAGTCATCCCGCGTTTTATGAGTTCCTCCAATGTAGAGTCTCCTCTCTTCGTTTTGATCTGGAAAAGGTCCGCAATATTGAGAGCCAGAACTTCATCCTTTCCACCGATCAACACTGTACCTTGGAAAGTGCTCTCCCATTGATCTTCAGGATAGATTCCAGAACCTTCGCGGATAGATAGGGTTGATTGAATAACTCACCCTGGGCCTTCTCATACGGTTCAATGCCGAGCACCCATTCCAGCACTGAGTTATGTAAAAGCGTCAAGCAACTACCCGCAAATCTTTCAAGGAATGCAACAATTCTGCCTTACATCTCGGAATGTAGATGACCAGCCAACCGGAACTCCGGAAATGACTAGCGACCTGCATGAGTGTTGCGCTCTTCCCTGTGCCCCTCACACCATCTGGTCGCGCAAGTCGTGTGAGGCCGCACCACTTTGCGTAAACTAAGGGTCCTCATCCCACCTAGCACAAGCGTTGAATCCGAAACCTTCTTGTCTCCCTGCTTCTTGATCGCTTCGATGAGCTCCAAAGTCGTTTGTCGCAGCATCAGCGACGGCTGGTGTAGCATCGAAAACTGAAAATTCCCATCAGTTTGAGTGGCACATCGCCTATTCTGCTCGGATGTCGCAAGAGAGTACTCACAGCATCTGCCAAGTATTTGGGGTAGTTCTTCGATATTGAGGACAAAAAGTCCTCCGGCAGAGCTAAAGGTTCCAAAATTCTGTTCTCATTTGCATTTTCCTACAGAGAAAGAAGAGTTCTGTACGCGGTCCATATGCCTTTCTTCAGGATCCCCGCGACCGTACCGGGATCCATGTGCCTAACGCCAAGGCGGGTCCCGCACTCTTTCTTTCAGCTGTAGGAGGGCTGTTTCGCGGTTGCGCCGCGTCCTCTGCCTTTTCCCTCGCCTTCGTTTCCAGTATCTGTTGCAAGGTTACCAAGAAGTTGACATACGAAGTCTACCTACTTTCATACACCCACCCGCGCATATTTCTGCTTGCGTAGACTCAACGGCTGCTCCTCCTCTAGTAACGAATTCATTAGAAACTTGTCAAAGAAAACAGTGGAAAAGTCCCCTACGGAATTTGCGTCCCCACCTCCGTTGACCGCCGTGCAAGAAAAGGCTCTCGAACGCCCATTCCGAGTGGACCATTTCACTAACGTTCCCTGAACCGCCAACCGCATGGGTCGCGCAGACGGGGTGCCAAGTCGGCACCGTGATAATACGGTGATCACGTTGCGACTTGACATTCTTGTGAACTGATCTAGACAGGTAGCTCGAAATGAAGAATTCATCGACAAATTTAAGCTGCGACACACCGTTGAAAATTTCGGACACTTTCGGATACCAGGGATACCGCAGCCCGACCTGACCTCAATTCATCCCGCTACCTGATTGACCATGACCAGGGAGGATGTGGACCCGCTGTCTGCGATAGTTGAGACGCTTGTTACTTCCGTGTCTGAATTGTACGCGGACCCAGCAGTTTCACGTAAATTTGTTACGCGCTGGAGGGACATTGCAAAGAAGGAGTCAGTTCCCCTACATGCACCTCCTGCCGTCAGTAGGGTGCGTGGAATTGGCATAAAAAGGCGTGCGGGCGGACAAGAGCGATCTGTATATCGATTAGTTTTGTGGTACTTTCTGGTATAGGTGGTGAAGGGAGCGGAAGCTCTAAAGTTGCGGGACTGTTCCCGCTTTTTCGAAGTCGAGCCAGGTCCTGGCCAAAGTCCGTTGTCCAATTTGAATGTTCAACGCTCACCAAATTTTTCATATGGCAGACTATTATGATTGGCCTCTGCAAAAACGAGCGTAAGTTTTCCCGAATCTCGTGTGAATTGAGCGAATCTTAACCAACATTTTTATGGGCCAGGTTTCGATTGATGGCGCCAAGCACGGCACATTTGTGCAAAAGTATTATTTTTGAGAACACTCGATTCAAAGATACTAAAGGTATGGCGAACGGCCTACGCTGACTTTGCCAACCAGTGTCATGGGTTTTGCGGGGCTCTGACCAAACGTGGTAGACCCGTATAATTCACAGTACTATTGTGTACTTGTTCAGGTGCGCGAATCTTTCAGCAACGCGACTTTTGGGAACTTTCTAGATTAAATTGTGCCGACCCACTTTACAGTACGTGGACAAGCTCAATACACAAAAGCTGATGAACTTTGTACGGGATTTGAGCAACAAGAATGTTCCCAAGAAGCACTATAATATGCGTGTTGCGGCAGAGGAGGTGAGGAGTTGAGATCAGGTGTGCACTGCAGAAAAGGCCTCGTAACTGAGATGAGCGTCATACGCAGAAATCATTTGAATTGACAGGCTTTGAAAATAATGCAGTCAGTCCTTTTGGTGGGTTCCTCTGCTGGCTTGTGTCCTACGGCGAGGCGAACCGTTCATCTACTGTAACACTTTCAGGAATGCGGACAAAAACTCCTCTTATTGTCACGGGGAATATCATGAAGTTACAACCTCCCATATTCTATCTCGGTGCCGGACACGTTGATTGGAAAATTGGACTACCCATTGTAGATTTTGTAGGTGCTACGGGGTGCTTTGTCGCCGATTTGGAATGAATGGGACAACTTCATGGTCCATATCGACAAGGAGAAGTGAGGTTGGGAGTGTGTTTTTCTTCCTTTCCCCGACACCGCATCGGAAGTGCATTCTCTGTCACAAAAAATATCAAAACAAGACCGGATACCTTACCCCGACAAAGTCTTTGTTACTTAGCCACAGCTAAATTAATTAATTCACCAGCCACCGGTCAGTGGCGTACGGCGGTACCCGAGCAGTGGCAGTGGGTCTCCTTGGGTCTCGCAAGAAACCATCCCCATTGGCCGGGTCGCGAGAGAAGTTCACGCCCCACCTGCCTACCTATTACCATTTAGATAATATAGTAAGTCCTGAATATGGGAGTTCTGCGCAACCGACAGCCCCAGTTCCTCACAAACAACGTGAACAGGAATTTCTCTCCAAGGTCTACCCCACTATATCGCTCCTCAACAACCATGTCCCGAGTCTCTTTGCCGACCTCGGCTCTGTCGGCGATTTTGATACTTTTGTTTGGCCCCACAAACGTCCACTCCCAGACGATTCCAAACCCCAGTGTAAATGGAGCAGTCTTGCCACCAGGATCGCCTCCTGGAGCCTACGATCCTATCGTCCATGCGGCTTTGATCAGATCTGCCAAGTGTCCGGGAACTGAGAAATGGAATGGTGGGTAATTAGTTGTATCTAGTCGGGACGCCCGTTCTACCTGATGTATTTCTCAAATTTTCCGGGGGATCGGGGTAGATTGCAATTATCCAGCATCACCCAACAGTGGCCCCGTGCAATGGTCGTGCACGGCAGGGTGAGTTTTGTAGTCTATCTCTTCCCCTTTGTGCACTGCGCTGGTACTTACATCAAAACAGCAATTTCTGTCTTGGGCCTGGCGAAATTCGTCCTTGTACTCCAGGATTCTACTGCCCAGAAAATACTGTGCAGCCGCAATTTTGTCCCGAGCGGTATTACTGCTCCACGGACACTAAAAACATCACCAGATGCCCCTCTGGCAGTTTCTGCCCAATTGGTAATAAAACCGCCACGTTCACAACGGGCCTCGGGACTGCTATCATAACTTTGTCATGTCCCACTTGCTATCAGGTACCACGCAACCATTGAGCTGTAATGCCCTTGCCTATTGCCCGGAGGGATCCAAATCCGCGTCCAAAATTGGTGTCATCGTTCTTTTCGGAGCATTCGCCGTACTGGCATACTTCGGCTTCAAGTGGCGTGCCAAAACTTGGGAACTCCGTGTTCTCAAGCACAAATATCAAGTGGATTCATTTGATCATTCCTCTGCCGCCGGTGTGGGAGCTGCGATGGATAGTGGGAAACCTCAGTTGGCCAAGTTGAGCAGAACGTTTGACATTCGCTTTGAGAATCTTGGAAAGACGCTGCCGTCGGGAGTGCAAATCATGAAGGGGGTAACGGGCGAATTGAAGTCGGGGCGTACATGCGCTATCATGGGACCGTCTGGTGCGGGCAAGACCACGTAGGTTGATCATGGAAGATATAGCAAAGAGGACAGACGCTGATCATGAGGTATTACAGGTTTGTCACGCTCCTGACTGGGAAAATGCCGCGCACCTCTGGAACGGTTTACATCAACGAACAGAAAGAGGAGCTCTCAAAGTACAAAAAGCTGATTGGCTACGTGCCCCAAGAGGTAACCCTCTTCGTTGTTTGCGGCTCCGGGATGACTTTCTCACATCCCGATTGATGTGCGGCGCATAGGACATTATGCTGCGAGAACTGACAGTTCGTGACATTTTGATGCACAGTGCGCGTATGAGGTTACCCAAAGACTGGGATTTTGAAAGAGTCAAGCGCAAAGTGCTGGAAATCATTCATTTCTTGGGAATGGCGCATGTGATGGATAATGTCATCGGTACGGGAAGAGGAATGTTGAGACGCCATGTTTTTGAAAATCGATCCCTGATTGTACTGGATGTGTAGGAAATGAGGAAGAGCGGGGTATTTCCGGAGGACAACGCAAAAGGTGAGTGTATGATATTTGCGGTTTTAGTTTTATTCATCATATCGCCAACATGATTCTACCTTCCAAACGCAGAGTAAACATCGGAATGGAACTTGTAGCCGAACCCTCTGTGCTCTTCCTCGATGAACCAACGTATGGATGTTCTACGACGCCTTGTGTTGCTGTGCTTTTCTTAAAAGCTCCCAATTTATTTGCAGGTCCGGTCTGGACTCGTCCACGGCTTTCGAAGTTTGTTCAAATCTTCGCAATATTGCGCAGCAGCAAGGGTTGACTGTTGCTGCGGTTATTCATTCGCCTAGTCCGGCCGCATTCCGTCAGGTGTGGGAAGCAGTTGTTGAAACTCTGAAACCCTGTCGATTGGCTGTATAGCTTGACGCTCATCTATTTCATTCATATCCAGTTTGACGACCTCCTTTTGCTGGGTATGCACACATAGTAATTCGCGCAGTGGTCAATCCTCCCCCTAGCTCTTTAACATGTTTTTACAAACAGGGAAAGGTGGTCAAGTCGCCTACTTCGGCCCACGCGAAGAGGCCGTTGCTTACTTTGACATGATCGGTAAGACGCGATATTCTCTTAGCCCCAGTCATCACGGAAGCTATTTGTTCAACGTAACTTAGGTTTTACATGCCCGATTGACGAGTCTCAATCTGACTTTTTCATGGATCGTAAGCATTGCTATTTTTTACACATTACAAAGGATAGAGGTGAATCTAAAGTTCTCGGATTGCAGTCGTCAGCGGCAAGGTTCCCAGCGCGTATGAGGCTGATTTCAAGCCCTCCGACTTGTTTGGCTGTAAGGCACAAAAGATTTTTTGCCGTGTGCAGCTCTCTGAGATTATAACCACGCAAATATGACAGATTGGGCAGAGTACAAGCAGGGCAGGAACCCTTTTGCGGGCCGCGAAAAACAAGACCCTTACCTCCTCGCCTCCCAACGCACACCCGAAACCTATCCCGAGAAGTCGGAGGAGTCCAAAGACCCTCTCCTATCATACACCGCTGAAGCGAAACGGGCCAAGGAAGAAAAACTGCGCAAAAAGAAATTGTCGTCTGATTACTACAATTGGACGGATTCGGTTGCTGCCGCTCTTGCGGTTATCTTTCGGGACTGGGGAGCTTGGTTCAAGGATGTGTTCCTTGAGTTGGTAGACTTCCTGAAGTCGATCGCATTCTCAATTTTGCGGAAAAAGGACCCGGTGCGCGACACATGTCCTTTTTACATGCAGTTTTGGCTTTTGACGAAGCGAGCATATCATCAGGTGAGCGTGTTTGATTCCTTTGGGCTGCATTTTCTGCACTATTTCTGATCGCCTGCCCTTATTGATCTCATACAATAGATCTACCGCAACTGGCAGAGCTTCATTTTCGAGCAACTGCTGCATCTGAGCTGCGGCTTGTTCATCTCCATCGCGACACAGAATTTTGGATACGTTGGTGCGCAACCGCCGGAAGTTTGTGCCACTTCTGCTTGGAACTTGCAGTGGTACTGTCGTGACCCGCGGGATTTCATCACGTGAGTGGTCCATTCTCTTTCGTTTGGAAGCACGAGGTCATGCGCAGCACTTTTATTGGCGGGTCTCTCAATGGATTATTCCAGCCAAGCGGCCATGTTCATCATGCTTGGGGTGTCGTTTGCTGGTATCTCAGTTGGCACATCCACTTTTGGTCGCGAACGTGTTGTATTTTGGCGTGATACCTCCACTGGCATGTCGACCACACCCTATTATTTGGCGAAGTTCTTCGTCGACATTCCTAGGTGAGTTCATAGACCTTCAAGAGATGGTCATGGGTTTGATTTTGCTAATAAATGCCATTCAGGATTTTTATCGGTGCTTTCATGTTCTCCTGCGCGTTGATTTTGTTCTTCCCTTACCGTCAGAGATTTGCGTCTATATGTGAGTACCTGCCTTGTCGTGCGGTTCATCGTACCTTGATCCTGCTCGTGGTGCGTATTCAACAGCAAACGAACAATTACAGTGCTATTAATCGAGCTGATGTACTTCGGAGCTTTCGCAATGGGCTACTTCCTCTCGATAGCTTTCAAACCGGCTCAAGTATCCTTGGTTGGCACCGGTTTCGCCCTTCTTTGGGCGCTCGTCCTCTCTGGTGTCATGCCCAACCTTGCAGACGTGTACAATGACAGTGGATACAATCCTATCAGATGGCTTTGGGAATGGTCAGCGCCGCGGTGGGCAATCGAAGCGTTTTGGATAAAGGAAGTGTCGGGCTATCCATTCGTTAGGGCTGAGAAGCCGCCCAATCACTACGATTGGAATAATTGTAAGTACATACTCTTCGGGATCGATAGCTTTTAGCGGTGTCAGGTTGCTAATGCAGGTTCGTGTTTCTTCATTACAGGGAACTTGGATCTGACCAATATCACTGAAATCTGGCTCATCTGGAACGTGATTGCTTTCCTCTCGTTGAAGCTCTTTGATAGGGCAAAGCAAAAGTAGAATAGAAAGATACTAGCGGTGATAGGTAGATGGGTAGTGATAGTTGGATTGGACTTCTTCATTCCGTAGTTCGAGACGTGAGAGAACTTAAACACAGTGAAAGGTTTAATATATTCAAAATGCAAGCACAGGTAGCGTTGCAATAATAGGGCTCTCGACAACAGCCACTATCGTGGTCCCGGCCTGATCCAATTTCATCGCAATCTCCCAATGTCCTCCCTCCATAGCAGCTTCCCTCGCGCTATTCAAACTCAGATCATACCCACTCTTCGTCCGCATCGCCTGCAAAAGCACGTCCACAACGTGCAAATGCCCCATCTTCGCAGCCCCGTACAAAGCCCAATCATGCACTTCCGCCCCCGCCTCCAACAGAAGTTGCACAATATCCGCGCGACCCGCCTGCGACGCGTGCAGGACTCCCACCGATCCATGGACAGACACATCAATCATTTGACTATGAATCAACGACGCGACGAGGTGCAACGACCCGCACTGTATGGCCCCGCGCATCGCGCACCCAAACGCGTGGGGGTCCGCGCCCATTCGCAATAAGATCGGGATTAAAGGCAACATCACCGTGTTGGGCACCCGTTGAGAGTCCACTGCGATGGCAAGGGTATCCCACGGTCCGTTGCGAGAGCTTGTCAGGCGTTTGGCTTCGAGGCCGGCCATATCAGTGGCGGTGATGATGTGCGCGGAGCCGGTGCAGGTGCAGCGGAGACGGCCGGCGGTGGTGGGGTCCGAGAGAGTTGCGATGTGGCGGATGAGTTCGATGGGAAGGTGCATGGCCATAATTTGGGTTAGCGATTGGTGTAGTTGGGTGTAAGATGGTGCAGAGTGGATAGCTGTAATGTAGTTGTGTGTAAAAGGGTGCGGAGTGGATAGCTGAAGTAGTGTGAAGGGAAACACGTCGGGCAGCACACTGCTCTTATAAGAGGCAGTTGACATGATCTAAATTTAGCACGCGCATTCACGCGATTGTGCGGTTAATTTCGTTGAAAACCTCTATTTTCCAGAAAACTGGGTCTAGGCTATTCTACTGCTCGACTCAGACCGAAATTGCAAAGCCGCATGACAGTGTTTCTGGTCGAATGCCCTCTTTGGCGCGAAAGAATGGAAGCAACATGATACAAAGACCTCTCATGGGTCAAGGACCCCCGGCTATCAGGAGGGTATCCGCAAACGCGTTAATATGACCAAACGAGGCCCATGAAGCGTGCAAGTGCAGGATTCCCGTCTATTGGATACCGGAAACCGTGCAATAATTGGGGCGTCCTTGACCCGTGAGAGGTCTTTGTATCAGACCCCACGCTGTGCAAGAACCTGGCAATTTGTCCTCCATTGCAACACGCAAAGACCGGCGAACGAAACACTATATTTGAATTCCACATCATAATCGTCCGACTGCGGAAGAGGCCCGAGGGCCGACCCAGTGAGAGCGGGAGCAGGCCCGACAAGAAAGAAATGGCACCATTAGCAAGAGTCAGTTGCGGGCGTTCCTGCTTTGTCCGCTGCAATACAAGCCAGTAAATGTGTAGTGTGGCATTCAATACATTTGACGGCAAGCCTCGCGTAAAAGGGGGCAACCCAAGTGCGTGTGGCGCAGGGCGTTTTGTCCGATGGGCCGGACTTGGCTGGGGTGCAGACCTTTGGGGAAGAGTCTTTCCCACGAACAATCTGAAAATTGGCGAGACGTCAACAACCATGCTCGACCAAATCCCCAACGAGGTGCTCCTTCACATAGCCAAACGCCTGGACTTGGTCCCCTTCTGCCGTGTCACCTCAACCTGTCGCGCTCTTCACGCCCAACTCCACCCAAACATGCCCTTCCTCGCCACTACCTCCAACAGATGGTGGTTCTGGAGCGTCAACGCAAAGAACGTCACCAGCGGGGTGGATACCTGCTGGTGTCGCGGTCTGACCTCGCGAGCGGCCGAGGATCCAGAATGGTTGGACTGGTCGTCTGACTCAGAGTCAGAAGACGCTCGGAAAGACGGGAAACGCAAGCCGTTGGCGCAGCGGATTCTGGAAGCTGAGGAAGAGCTGGAAGATTGGGGGATGTATGACGATTGCTGTGCTGAAAGTGCTGAAAGCATGGCGATGGAGCTTGTGATGCTGGAGGAGATTGCAGAGGAAAAATTGGATAAGAGGGAGGAAAGGAATGCTCTGCGCTTCTGGGTGGTGGATGAAAAAAAGGAGGACGAGGTTCGTAGACACGGGTTCCTCCTATTGCACAGATCGTGCTTAATTCGTTCTCGATATTTGCTTACCTAGGACAATCCCTGCCTTTTTGCGGCTGTCTACTCTGCGGAGGTACAAGAAAAAATTGATCAAACTCTGTCATCGAGCGCACCCGGTGCGGCTGCAACATTGTTCAACAACAAGGAAATCATGCGCCATCTGTGCGGCATAGCATCATCCCAAAAGCACGGCCATGCCTTCGTGTGCGACTTCCACCTCCTGTCCAGGGGCATTCTTTTGGAACAGGACATATGGTCGGCGATTGGGCTGGACCGTGAGAGGGAGGATGAAATTATCATGCAGTACATGAGGGGGAAACCCAGTGAGGACGGTGCGAGGTTGAATGTACCTGTGCCACTGATCGTCAAGGGTAGCGATATCGCGTATCCAGCGGTGGCGCTGCAGCCTTTGAATGAAGAAGTGTGGGGTCAGGAAGAAGAAATGGAGCGTTTGGCAAGAGAGAGGGGAATCCGTCTGGAGGAGGATTATGATTCCGACGTGCAAATGGAGGAGGATTATGATTCCGACGTGCAGACGGAGGAGGATTATGATTCCGACGTGCAGACGGAGGAGGATCATGATTCCGACGTGCAGATGGAATAAATCGGCTCAGAACGTATTGCGGCCTTTCTTGCGTGGTCAGAAGTTATCAAAAGGAAAAAAGACGTTGGTTGAGTACTGTTATGACCAAACATGATATCAGACACCACGGAACCCTGGCAATTTGTCCTCCATTGCAACACGAAACACTACATTTGAATTCCACATCATAATCTTCCGAATTGTTCCAATTCTGATATGAACTCTGCCAACGGTGCCATTTCTTTCTTGTCCACCAAATCAAACTCCCTCGCAAAACACACAAAGTGCGCAAACAATGTGTTTAAATGCCCTTCTGCGGACATGTGCAAGATTTTCTCAAAGTGATTGTGATAAATGTGGGCAAAGACCCGAAATAGTTGTTTGAAAATTAAGCGAATGGCGTTTTGGAAATCCCGTGGAAAGTCGGCTCCTATGGCGTCAATGCTTCAGTACGGAGGCCCCGGGAGTGAGAACCAGGTGCAATAGAGCCAACAATCTTACCTCCTCGCGTTGGAAATACATTTTCGTCATTCAGGATGTTTTGAATCCAAGTCATAACATAATCCACATATTGTGGTGCAGGTACTTTGACGCTTCGCCGCTGGCTATCTGTCCATGTATACTCCACGCTGCGCAATAAAGCCCCAAAGAACACGAACGTCAGATTATGATGAAAGACTTTGGTTTTCCTACTTGAGACTCACCTCGGCCCTGCATTCATTACAGGACAATCCCTTGGTGTACAAAATTCCGCAACGGAGCCATAGAACAAATTGGTATAGTTGAAGAAATCAAACTGGAAGATCAATTGATCATTTGATGATGCAGTTAGGCTCATGGAACAGAGCAATTCGGGGTGTAATGGTCCCTACAGGATCCACATCATCCTTGCTTACTGTTCACGGCAAGCCTACAAAGACAGAACAGGTCGGTGACTTGTAAAACCACCTCTGTTACGAATTCGCAAGCGGTGCCGTATTCCTACCGTTCATTGATATCAACATACTTTGGTAATGCCACTACCTTCTTCAAACTCCCGTTCACCAGGGTGTGGGATACAAATGGTTGGTGTGGGATACAAATGGTTGACTCTGAAACAAGGGTTTGGGGGCTCCGTCCTTCTTACTTTTGCTTTTCCCGAATTTGCTGTTGAAAGGCAGAAGTTTTAGCTAAGGTTGTTGTGGTTGCGCCAGTAAAGGGAGAACGGGGTGGCTGACCTCCCGAAGAAGGTCATTTTGCAAGGATGAGAGCTGAGGCCATGAGCGCCGAAGCTAAGCAACAGTGCCGATGGCGCAGCACCTCAACTCCCAGCCCCGCGCCGCCTTGCCATGCACCACACACCCTCACAATCTACTTAACTTACGCATTTGGAAAACCTTCTACACATTCGAGACTTGGGCGGCGCGTTTCCTTCGGCAATAAAATGGGCAGGCAGCAAATTCACAAAAAGGCAAGCAAGCCAAAGGTCAGTGTCGGAGGACCAGACGGCAATTTTACCAACAACGCGTCTCAAATTCCCTCCTGTCGTTCTCAGATAGAAGTGGCACCAGCACTTGACACTGACGTTGGATCGGACCCAAACTCTTCCTCGTCACCACCACTTGCCGTAAATGGACCTCCCCGGTCACCCGGCGGCATTCAGAAGTTCAAAGCCAGTGCTGCGGAAGCTATGGCCAATGGTCCGCAGCTTTCTACCATTGTGGGTCCTGATGGCCACCTTGTCACTGCGGTTACCCCTTCCCCAGCCGCTTCCGACGCTGGATCAGATACCGGAAAACAGATGAAAACCAGTCGCCGCATGCGAAAGGGCTCTTTCCGTTCTCGGACGTCTCCACTTGATTGGGAGACCCTGGTCCGCGAAGATAACCCTCTGTGGGGATTCTTCACTTTGTTTTGGATGACTATGGCTATGTACATGTGCAACGCGTTCTATCAGAATTGGCGGATAGAGGGAACGCCGATTCGGCTGCGATTATTTGCCATGTTCTCTCAGGACTCGATAGGACTGATGTTATCGGACGCTGTCCTGGTTGGAAGCCTATTCATGTGCGTTATTTTTCAAAAAATCATCATTGCTGGATGGGTACCACGAGCATTTGCCAAACCTCTGCAGCACATTTGGCAATGTGCATGGTTTGGGACAGCTGTGGTATGGGTATTTTACAAAAATTGGCCCTGGGTGAGTTTTTTACTTTTGATTTCCGTTGATGCATTTCCCATCCATGATTCTGACGGGCAAGTGTTAATCTTGCTGTTGTAACATGTCGACGTCCTCTGGCGGAACTCAGGTCCAATCTGGGTTTTTCGTACTGCACTCCATTTCCATGCTTATGAAGCAGCACTCGTACATGGCATCGAACAACGAAATGGGGGAAAAAAGGGTACGCCTTCTTGCGATTCAAGCAAAAATGGACCATATTGCGGGAGAAATGAAAAAACTGGATGACACGGCGGAGGAGAAACTAATGTCGCTGGAAGAAGAATGGAACACGTCCCATGCCAGGGCGGAAGAGTTACAAGTCGAGCTCAAGAAGGGGTCGACGACGTTTCCAAAGAATGTCACCTTCCTGAATTTTTTGGACTACTTACTGGTACCCACGTTGGTTTATGAATTAGAATACCCGAGAACGCACCGGTATGCGCGCTAGTTTGTATTATCAATTATTAAGTTCTGACCAAAACTTTAGTATCCGTCCTTTCTACGTACTCGAAAAGATTTTGGCCACTTTGGGAACTTTCATGATCTTATACGTGACTGTCGAACATTATATCAACCCAGTCTTGTACAGTCTCGAGAAATTGGACTTCATTGATGCGGTGACCCGCCTGCTGATTCCTTTTATGATCGGCTATCTGCTTATTTTCTACATTATTTTCGAGGTAAGGTTGATAATACACCCTTATTAGCTGCAAATGCTAACACGGATTCTTTCTCTCTGGGTTGCAGTGCATATGTAACGGATTTGCGGAAATGACAAGGTATGTGAATGTGTTTATCAACAGCAAACCTCGGCTCAATTTCCGTTTATTGAAAGGTTTGCCGATCGTGAATTCTACGAAGACTGGTGGAATTCTTTAACGTTTGACGAATACGCCCGCAAATGGAACAAACCCGTACACGAGTTCCTTATGAGGCACATTTACCTAGAAAGCATCACAACCTACAAACTCAACAAGCAAAACGCCACATTCCTGACATTTTTCTTGTCGTCTTGTCTACATGAACTGGTCATGATCGTAATTGGGAAGAAAGTGCGCATGTATCTGTTTGTGATGCAGATGTTCCAAATACCCTTGATCTACATATCGAGATTCCTGGCCGTGAAGAAGCATAAGGCGGCTGGGAATGCATTCTTTTGGTTTGGATTATTCCTGGTGAGTCTTGCGGTTGGCTTGTTTGGCAGTTGGGAATGCAACTCCATCTCATGGTTGCTCAAACTTTTCCAACTAGGGACCGCCTCTCCTCGGAGTTGCCTATTGCCGGGAACACTTCGGTTCCGCTTGAATTGTACGGATGAATTTGGTGGATAGGCACGATTTACAGTCACAACATTTTACACAGTCGGTTTGTGGGAGGTAGCAGGATGTAGAAGTTAAACTATAATATCATAACACACTCGACAACTGAATAGGGTGATAATGATTGCCGTCGGTGACCCTGGAATTCCAGGGTCAACCGGAACTCATTGGACTGCAAAATACCGTCTGAACCTTCGCCCATAAGGCGAAAGACAAGAAATGAAGACAACTGAAGACACCGGGGAACACAAATAGGGAGTTACAGCTCCAGGCCGGACATACAAAACTTCTGTGGCAAATGTACTAATATAAAATCAGTGAAGGGAAAAGGATGTGTATTTGAACGCGCAACCCCGGTCACATGAATCAGTACAAGCTCAAATGTCCTGTCAGAGTATCTATCAACTCAATTGGACCTACACAAATGAGCCAAAAGCCTGTAGATTAGATGCATGAGAGAGAAAAACGACGTCAAATGTGCAACTTGCCCGGTCCAACCGCCAGCACAGTTGTCGTCCCTTCGGGAATTTGTGTCAGTCCAGCGTCCTTGATTGACCTTGCAATCAGACCATTAGACTTGGCTTGCTTCTCTATCGCTTCTCTGCCAGGAAAGCAATCAGATCCCTCGTGGACATGCCTCCTTTTGCCAACCCTGCACACACCCAACTCCACAATACTAACAATGCATCCAAGGACGGGCATTTCAACGTAATCTTTGCTTGACCGTTCACTTCCCAACTCTTCAACCATTCCTTTGCTTGCTTTTGAAATGTCCGCATTACAAGAACGTAAGAACTCTGACCAAGAATACCCGCCCACAGCGCGGCACCCGCCTTCACCTGATCCCCACTCGCCAGCGCGCTCTTGTACGCCGCCAACGTTGCATGACAACACTGGGCGGCTACTTTTCCTTTTCCCATGGCTAGGTCTGTGCGGATTACGAGGACCTCAAGGAAGAGAAAGTAAAGAAATTCTCAGAAGCACCGTTTTGGCAACCACATGACCCGTCCCCATTTTCCGCCTCCTCCTTTGCTCTTCCAAAGCACAATTGGTTACAGCGCAGATACCATTTTATGGCCGTTGCGCCGGTGACCCGGTCTGGGTTGTGATGGTAATTGTGGTGTGGGTTTGGGTTGGGCGGTTCGCGGTTGTGGTGAGGAAAGCGCCTTTGCCTAGTGTAGGAAAGTACGAAAGGTTGCGGTTTAGAGTGGAGGAGAAGCGTCTGGGATATGCCGGCCAGAAGAGCGTCGGTGCGACTCTCAAGGGCGGAATGAACGTACCGGTACTTTCTTGGCGACCTTTAATTTCGCATTTTGATGTTTTAGTAGCAGGAGGGCAAGGAAGAAACCCAGAGCGACTCCCAGCGAGAGCGGGATGAGGGGGCAGCCCGCCTGAAAAGCTGTTCTGAGGAGAACCTCCATCGTGCGAACCTACATGCGCGACGAAAGATGTCTGACCAAAAGCCCGCGATTTTGAGAATTGGGGGGTTCTACTTACACCGAAACAGCGACGCGTCGCTGAACCTCGTTTCGACCGGTTTGGGGAAAAATTCAAACAAAATCCAGCGCGGGGCCCAAGTATGACTTGCAATTACTTACCAATTACTTTCGCCGTCTCCAAATGACGCGGCCTCCCATCGGCAGACCCCTTTTCATCAGCACATAAAAACGGGAAAAACAAACCAGAGAGAAAACAATGTCATTCCTTCACCCAGCAAGAAAGCACGCAACACTCCCAATGCCGACTCCACTTCCCCGTCCTCCTTCTCCCGCAACACCAGCTACATTCCCACGTTCCGTCGCAGGTCCCAACTCATCCCCACCCAGACACCCCCACACCCTGTCTCGCGGAACAAACGCATTATCCCGTTCCAACAACACTGTATCTCGCTCCGCCTCCCATTCGTCCCTCGCCGGCAGCCCACCGCACTGCACAGAAGCGTTCGAAATATGGCTCGATTTGCTTGAACGCCTCCTATCCGATGCCATGTTTGAGAAAGCCAAAGCGGGTCCGAAGCGTCGCAACTCGGTGTTGCCAAAGTTGTTGCCTGGCGGTGGTGGAGGTGGCGGCGGTGTTGGAATAGACGGCAAAAAGAACCATGCGGCGTCCGCGACGTTTGGTGGGCGGGCGGGGCCGATTGCATATTTTCTGTCCGTAGCGGATGGAGTTGCAAAATTGGAGGTGGAAGCCAAGTTGGAGACTCAGGAGAAGATTATCGATGTGGAGGAGGGAATGAAGGTGGGAGAAGATGCTGCTGCTGCGGATGACGGTATTGCTGTCGCCGCCGAAGCGGACCGCTTGGACTCGTCATTACCCACCACTACCACCACCGCCTCCGCTCCAGCAACAGACTCGGTCGATACCATCGAACCCATTCCCAACCCTCCTGCCACCTCAATCCCACATTACGCCCCAATAACCACCGGCGCCGACTTTACCATCACACCTACGTCTCTCACCACCCTCCAACCGCAAGATCAAGACCTCACATTCACCCTCTCCGAATCCCTCCGTACTCACACCCACGACCTCGTCACAACCCTCTTCCCATCCCTTCCAACCGACGTCCTAGTCATCGAAGCCGCCGCAGTGGTCCAAAACACCGTCCTCTCACTCACCCCTACCTCGTCTGAACCCCAATGCTATCCCTACGCAGACACCCGCCGGATTGTGGTAGGCACGCAGTCGAGACGGCGGTCGGTCAAGGGAAGGATCACGGGACGCGTATGGTGGACCATCAGGAATTGGTCGAGGGGTGTCGCGGATAAGGTCGTGTTTGGGGTCGATGCCGAGAGGGGGGGCACGCAGTTGGATAAGGGGACGGATCAGAGGAAGAAGTTGAGGGAAATGTCGCGTGCTGGGTAAAATGGTTTCTTTGTTGGGTTTTTGTTTTCTCTCCCTTTTGGGGCCGATGGAGTGGGTTCTTTGGTGTCCTGTCTCTGGAAGGCATTGGGTTCGGATTGGGGGGTGGCAATCGGATTGGGTCTGGTGGCAGTCGGATCCGAAAGCGTCTTTGGCATCTTAACTTGCACTCTCGCACTGTAAATCTCAAAATCACAATCACTGCATCAAACCGTGCAAATAAATGCTTTCACTTTCGGTGCATCAATTTATTAGGGCTAGGAAACTGAGTTACCCCTAGGTGATTTATCCCTCTTCGCCCACAGGACAGCAAAATCATTCTGACATGGAACTTCCAGCATCAGATCCCGCTCGTGAGGCAGCAACCGACCCGGCATTAGACGCAGACCGTGAGACATCATTCGAACCGGCAATGGACGCCGACAGCGACGCATCCTTCGAACGGGTGTTGGACGCCGACGGTGAGGCATCATTGGAGGCAGCATTGGACGCCGATCTCGACGTATCTTTTGGACTGGGCCTGGACGCTGGCCGTGAGTTGTCCATGGAAACGTCCGATGTTGCAGGCGTACGAGACCGAGACCGAGACCGAGACCGAGACCGAGACTCCGTGCCCGGGGCATCCGACCTTGCAGGCGTGCGAGACCGTGACCTCGATTGAGCCCCGTCTCTGCTGGTCCCTCCGTTGTCCTCCTCGGCCTCCTTTCTCATATCCCGCTCATTGTTCGTCGCCTTCAACTCTCCGTCTCTTCTGGTCTCACGATCCTCGTCCTCATCAATTTGACCCCGCATAATCCGCTCTGGAGACCGACGCCTTGGAGAGCGGTCGCGACCGCCCGAACCTCTGTAATAGTCACCGCTCCTACGGTACTCAGAGTACCCCTCGCCTCTGTAGTGGTAGCGATCGTCCCGGTATCCCATGCGAACATCGCCTCTGTAGTGATGTTGAGGCGGGCCTGGTCGACCATATGATTCGGGGCGATATGGCGGGGTGTACGGCGCAAAACGTCCAAACGACTGACTATTTGCGTATCTCTGTTGGGAATATTTTGCGTTAAGGCGTCCAAAGACCATCCACACAAATGATGTGGGACTGCAGCATGCCCTGAACGTACCAATGCACCTCTCCCCTTAATGACCCTCCCATCTTTGTCCTTCTCTGTCCCGTCTCTGGGTCCAAGCCTGGTGAAGATGGAAGTATCGCGTCCCCCGCGGTCCAGCCAATTTAGACGATCGGGAGCCGCGGGAGGATCGGCATCACCTCGTGTATTAACCTCAAGCTCAATCTCCTGTCCCTTCTTTGATTTCTTCTCCTCTTTGGACTTCTTCTTCTTCTTCTTCTTGCTCTTCTTCTTGCGCTTTTTGCGTTTTGCGTCATCGCTCAATGACGAAGACGAATCCGAGTTTGAGGAGGAGGACGAGTCACTGTCGGAATCTGCCGACGAGGATGAACTGGACGACGTTGAAGGTGACCTTTTCCTTCTCTTCTTCTCCTGCTTCTTGGACTTGGATTTTCTATCACTGGACTTTCTTGAAATCCTCTCATCCTCCTCCGATGCAGACGGAGACCGCGCTCGCGTTCGCTTATGGTCCGCGCTCGCGGAGCTAACCCGTTCCAGCTCCCCGCAGTTGGTTATCACGACCGTGGCATGCGGCCTGTCCTTTTTGTCGGTTGGGATGTCTTCCATACGGCGAACCACGTCTTTTCCCGATACAACGCGCCCAAAGACCACGTGCTTGCCATCTGTGCAGCGCCAGAAAATGATGGGCAAAATCCATGTACGTCCCTTAATTCAAGCCGAGACTCACCAAGATGCGGCGTCTCAGCGCACGTTATAAAAAATTGTGACCCATTCCTATCGCGTGCAGGCTGTCAGCGCACTCATCCGTCTAGCTTCAGAAAATCCACCAGAGCTTACGTTCCCGGTCCCCTGTTTGCCATGGACAGCAACATGTCCGTATCATGTTTTCGCGCAAATGACTCGTCCTCAAAGGTTGACCCATAAATGCTTTCTCCGCCTGTGCCATCGCCTCTGGTGAAGTCCCCTCCTTGAATCATGAAATCCTTTTAAGAGCTCGTGGTCAGACGTCGTTCCTCAGACTCGCCTAAACTTCGCAAGCAGTGGTACCTTGATAATACGGTGAAACTGACTACCCTTGTAGGAGAGAATCGAACCGGATTGTCTGCTACGCCCTCGTTCCCCAGTACATAGCGCCCTAAACAACTTGGATGAACAAGAACAACCAACACAACTCGAAGCCACGGACTGCAACTACCTGAAATTCTCGGCTGTTTTCGGCACTTCGTCTGCGAAAAGTTCAAATACAACCCTGGCAATAATTGTCCCATCAGTGGAACAACACTTTGATATTTGCATTTTGTAGGATGTTTTTGTATGCTCACCTGCCGGCTGGAGGAGATACAGGTATGAATATCAGCGCGAGAGATCAGAGAGACCTTACAATACGGCAGAATATAGGCCAAACTCACCCGGGTCCCCATCGATAGCGATGTCAAAAAAGCACCGGGGGCGAGTCATTATTGCCGACGCCTTCAAAACTTCGCAGATAGACGAGATCTGCGAGAACTGCTGGTTGGTTGCAATGAATGACTCGTGGAGTGGGGCTTGGAGTGCTTGGGTCAAAGCCCCCCAGAATAGCGACGCGACGCGACTGGTCTCCAGATAAGTACGTACACTTCGCTTTCCCCATGGTTTGAGACCCCTTCAAATTGGGACATTTCATATTAAATAGTGGTATTTCCACGGCTGGTTAGAGTGGTTCTGCGGGGGTTCGTTCGTTGGCGTTGCTTTGGAATAGGAATCCGACTGCGCATCAGGTATCCAACCTCCAAATTTCACGCACACAAGATATCAAGAAAAGCAACAGTGAACCCTCACAAGGAAAATGACGACCACAACTTCCAAATCACATTCTCACATCAGTATTTCTCGACCCTTCATAAAATTCCGCTCTACTTTTTTCCTTTCTTCCCTTCCTTGCCTGCCGCCTTCGCACTCCCCGCCTTCGCACTCGCCTTCTCCCTCCCCTCCTTCTCCCCACCCTTCTCCTTCTTCTTCTCCTCCACACTCTGCTGAATCTTCGCCGCCACCCTCGCCTGCATCTCGGACACCTGATGGTCAATCTGCGATTGGAGGTGGTTTGTGAGAGTTGTGAGGATCGGGAGGAGGG
>JADGKA010000166.1:0-33483 GCA_027604605.1 Borealophlyctis nickersoniae | reverse complement strand
CGCCCCTACAATAATGTCCTCGGAAAGAAAGCGGTCGCTGGCTACCCTCCAGCAAACCGCCGACAGAGACTCTTTCTCCTCCCTCGCAAACATCTTTGGAGGACCCGGTTATGAACCTCCTTCAGATGACTTGGGCCCGCTCTTGGTCGCGAACCGTGGAGAAATTGCCATCAGAGTCATCCGGTCCGCCCACGAGCTCGGTCTGAAAACCGTCTCTGTGTTCTCGCACGAGGACAGACTGAGCATGCACCGTTACAAGGTAGAGAGGGACGGACCTACCACGCATTGGGGTGATCGTTGTGACTTTCTCCCTACTTCGACCTCATAACATGACGCGCTTTCCCGAATGTGAAATCTATGAATTGATAGGCGGACGAGTCATACCAGCTTGGCGAACCCGGACAGTACAGTCCTGTCGGTGCCTATCTGGCTATCGACGAGATCCTGAAAATTGCGAAACAGCGGAGAGTTAGCGTTATCCATCCTGGTAAGCATCTCGGCACCTTACCTGACATCACGTCGCGTGGTTCGCCCGAATGTTATGGGCACTTAATTAGACTTGCATCCCCATTACCAGGCTACGGTTTTCTTTCCGAAAACGCAGAGTTCGCCCAGAAGGTGGAACAGGCCGGAATTGCCTTTGCTGGACCTAGCCCTAGTGTCATCAGAGCGTGCGGCGACAAAACAAAGGCGCGTGATCTTGGTAGGGACCTGTGATTGAGTGTTGTTAGTCCTGGCAATGCATTCTTCTCGACATGTCCTTTCTGACGACTTGCGCGTCGAATTAGCCATCAAAGCGAATGTGCCGGTCGTCCCAGGCACAGATGGACCTATCGCCACCTACCAAGAAGCAGAGGCCTTCATTAAAAAGTACGGCTTCCCAATCATAATCAAAGCCGCAATGGGAGGAGGCGGACGTGGTATGCGTGTCGTTCGCGATGCTGCCTCCCTGCCGCACATGTTCGAACGAGCCCAGTCGGAAGCTCTCGCTGCGTTTGGTGATGGCACCGTCTTTATCGAACGGTTTGTTGAAAGACCTCGCCACATTGAAGTCCAGCTGCTGGCCGACGGACAAGGCAATGTCATTCATTTGTTTGAGCGTGATGTAAGTCAATATGACGCAATATGTGCGCGGTCGTTCTGCACGTAGTAGCTGATGGTCTTTGGCGACAAAAAGTGCTCTGTTCAAAGAAGGCACCAAAAAGTCGTGGAGATGGGGCCGGCCCTCAACTTACCCGTAAGTTGTAGATTTTTCCGCAGCGGCTTCGCATGTCGGAATTCTGAAGAGCCGTACCCGGAAACATTCAGGACAATGTCCGCAAAGCCATTCTTGACGACGCTGTCAGACTTGCAAAGGTGGCAAACTACAGGAACGCGGGTACAGCGGAATTTTTGGTGGATTTGGAAAACCGTCACTACTTCATTGAAATCAACCCACGCATCCAAGTTGAGCACACGGTGACCGGTAGGACGGCAGTTGGTTGGCGCAGGGAAGATTTCATCCAAAGAATCTAATGACTGCCCATCTTCCAGAGGAAATTACCGGCCTTGACATCGTGTCAGCACAAATCCGCATCGCCCTTGGCGCGACTCTCAAAGATTTGCAATTGGACCAAGCAGCCGTCCAACCGCGGGGATTCGCTATTCAATGTCGTGTCACAACGGAAGACCCTTCGCAAAACTTCCAGCCTGACACTGGGCGCATCGAAGTGTACCGTTCCCCGGCTGGAAACGGGGTCCGTCTGGACGGTGGGCCTGGTTACTCGGGAGCCGTCATTACGCCCTTCTATGACTCGCTGCTCGTCAAGTGCACATGTACCGGGCGTGACTTTGATGCTGCTCGCAGGAAGGTTTTGAGGGCTTTGGTCGAGTTCAGGGTGCGGGGTCTCAAGACCAACATTCCTTTCTTGATCAAACTCTTGACACACCCTACGTTTGTGTCTGGTGGTCGGGTGTGTAATATGGATGGTGTCCTAGCTCTCCCTTAGTGGGAAGTTGTTCTGACAGCAAACATGCAGATTTGGACAACCTTCATTGACGACACACCCGAACTCTTGAGCGGTAACTTTTCAAAGAACCGTGGCCAAAAGTTGCTGCGATACTTGGGAGACTTGGTTGTGAACGGCAGCAGGGTCAAGGGACAAGTGGTGCGTTTGTTCATTTGGACATATTTGTTGCTTACCGATATACCTCGTAACCGAATCACCTTCCCCCTCAGGGTTTCCCAAAACTGACTTCCAAGATTCTGATTCCTACGTTGCCTGGTTTATCAAAGGCGGAAACGTCCATACCCGCAACAGAGGGCTGGCGCAACATTTTGTTGGAGCAGGGGCCAAAGGTTGGTCCCATCTCTCACACGATGCTGATTCGGTTGGATCTAAACCCAATTGCAACCTGCAGGGCTTCTGCGCCGCCGTCCGAGCCCACAAGGGTGCGCTTCTGATGGACACCACATGGCGCGACGCTCACCAAAGTTTGCTCGCAACTCGCGTGCGGACAATCGACATGGCGCGCATTGCCTCTACCACGTCCCACGCGCTGCAGAATGCCTTTGCGCTGGAATGTTGGGGTGGCGCCACCTTTGACGTTGCCATGCGATTCCTTTGGGAAGACCCATGGGACCGGTTGGCCACCTTGAGGGCCCTGGTCCCGAACATTCCGTTTTCAATGCTTCTTCGTGGCGCTAATGCAGTGGGTTACACTAACTACCCTGACAACGGTACATCTGACGGCGACAATTGAGCACCATCAAGTTTCTTTGAGATCCTAACTCCTGTCTTGTGATAACGTCTGCAGTGATCTACCAATTCTGCAAAAAGGCTGTTGAATACGGAGTTGACATTTTCCGCGTTTTCGATTCGCTCAATTACGAAGAAAACTTGAAACTCGGTATCGATGCTGTTGTCAAGGCCGGTGGTGTGGCCGAGGGAGCGATCAGTTACACCGGTAGGACCCACGCCTTGCAATGGCTTCTTTTCTCTGGGATGCATCTTTTCTGATATCCCTGTTCCTTGCTTTAGGCGATGTCTCGGACCCGACCCGCAAAAAGTACAACCTCCAATACTACATTGATCTGACAGACAGACTGGTTGCCGATGGTATCCACATCCTCGGCATCAAGGATATGGCTGGCCTTCTGAAACCGCGCGCGGCAACCATGTTGGTTGGCGCTATCAGGAAGCGGCACCCGGAACTTGTGATCCATGTCGTAAGTTCTGTGATCGCGCGGAATCTATCCCAAGCCAATCAGAATACTGATCCTGACAACCCGCAGCACACCCACGATACCGCCGGAACCGGTGTGGCATCGATGCTTGCGGCGCTTGAGGCTGGGTAAGGAGGTTTTTCAACAAGTCCAACGAAAAATCAATGGAGAATGAGCTTTCAGACTAATTGACTGGATTTTCAATTGAATAGAGCGGACGCCGTCGATGTCGCTCTTGACAGTGAGTTTCCGGTTATTTCGTTGTTTTTGAACAGTCAATCGTAACCCCTTTTTTCCTCTAGGTATGTCGGGTCTCACCTCCCAGCCATCCCTCGGTGCCATCGTCGGAGCTCTTCAGGGCACCGACCTCGACACGGGTATCAACTTCGAGCACGCTCAAGTGTTGAACAGCTACTGGGAGCAAGTTCGTCTTCTCTACTCGTGCTTCGATCCTAACCTCAAGAGCGGCGACTCTGGTGTCTACCTCCACGAGATGCCTGGAGGACAGTACACGAACCTGCTTTTCCAGAGTCAACAACTTGGATTGGGAGAGTCGTGGAATGGTATGTGATATTCTGATTTTGCAGTGCTGTCTCTGGATGGTATTGACCGAGTGGGACGCAGAAATCAAGAAGGCCTATGCCGCGGCGAACCGTCTGTGCGGTGACATTGTGAAGGTGACCCCATCGTCAAAGGTGGTCGGCGATTTGGCCCAATTCATGGTGAGTATCATGTTGGGCATACTCACGTTGGGCCGTCCTTCAGTGGCGCATTTGCTTATCTCCGTCATGACCTCCAGGTGTCCCAAAAGCTGTCCGAAGAGGACGTCATCGAGCGGGCCGAAACGCTTTCTTTCCCGACTTCAGTCCTTGAATACTACCAGGGTTCTCTAGGCCAACCTCCATATGGATTCCCCGAACCCTTGCGGTCGCGGATTCTGAAAGGAAAGGGTCTGGAGCCCATCAATGGACGCCCTGGCGCAACTTTGCCTCCTTTGGACCTTGAGGCACTCCGAGTGGAGATGATTGAGCGCTGGGGAGAGGTTAGGGATGTTGATGTCGTCAGTGCCGCCCTCTACCCGAAGGTATCATGTCAGGACCGCTCCGGGTGTCTTCGTTGGTCATGATGTGACGCCAAGCATTCTTTTAGGTGTTCGAAGATTTCCGCAGCACCCAAGAAAAGTACGGCGACCTTTCGGTCCTCCCAACCCAGCGCTTCCTAACCCCCCTCAAAGTCGGCGAAGAATTCTCCATGGAGATGGACAAGGGCAAGCGCATCTTCATCCAACTCATGGCCGTCGGCCCAGTCTCGGAAGCCAACGGCAAGCGCGACGTTTACTTTTTGATGAACGGCGAAGCCCGTGTGGTGGCCATCACAGAAGACCAGGTCGCTGGCGAAGTTGGAGGTGGTGCGGGCGGCGCTGGCAAAATCACGCGGCCCAAGGCTGACCCGAAGAACAAGTCGCACGTTGGCGCGCCAATGAGTGGAATGGTTGTTGAGGTTAGAGTGAAGCAAGGGAGCGAAGTGAAGGTCGGCGATCCAATTGTGGTTATGAGTGCCATGAGTAAGTTCCATCTCCTGCATGCATCTTTGGGCTTGTTGTTCAGTGCCCATGTTTTAAACTCGACTTTTCTTCATCCTATTTGCCAGAAATGGAAACTGTGGTTACTGCCGTTCAAGCAGGAATCGTCACCGAGGTGTACGTGAAGCAAAATGAATCGCTGAATGCAGGTGATCTTGTGGCGAGAATAGAGAAGGCATAATGTGGAGGAGTTTATGGACAGCTTTTCGTGATGGATTTTTAAAAGAAAGCAGAAGTATATTGGAGCGAGGGTTCCAGTTATTTGTATAATTGTATGGGTGGTGTCTGATCAGCGGAGATGTACAATCACTAGCCCTTCCGAATTACCCACAATAAAGTCCATCCCCCATTGGCAGGGATTGAGCAGTTAGCTATTTACCTGTTCGGTTTCACTTGGCGCCAGATTGACACATGTGTCGCCCCCTGCTTTCGCAAGGCCATTTGATTCACCACTCCCTATGCCTACATAAATCTCTTTCCTTGGCTGTACTGCCCCTGCAAAAGACAGCTGGGTGGATCCTTGAACATAAATACATAAAGATGACCCCAAGACAATCCAGACACACTCCCGTTTGACCTTTAAATCAATGATCTTCCCTTATTTTGTTCAGAGAACGACGTTCTCGCATACTATTGGGCTCCTCACCAACAGAATCAAACAGATGGCCAACTCGGTTCCAATCAACCAATTAGAGTGAATGGAGGAGCTCCAAAAACCATAAGTGGACACCAATAAAAAAAAAAATTTTGTTTTATCAAAAAGTGGTGTAGGGGTCTCGAACCCCATCCCCAGCGTGCAAGTGGCCACGACGTGAGTATCCCAAGACCCCCCAACCAGGCCAGGGGGTCACCCTACGCATGACCACTCAGGTGTAAAAACGTGTTATTGAAGGATTATGACCATTATGCCCCGTATAACATGACTCAGCGCGACGCGTTTGCTCCGCTTCCTTCTCATCCATCATCTTTTCCTCCCCCATCCGTTTCCTTCGCAAACATCCACACCGAGCCCGCCAACGATGCTAGTCACGATAGTACCCTTCAGACACAGCCCTGGACCGCTTTGCTACACCACAATTTTTTTTAAATCAAGGACGCCGGCACACTATTATAATCATAAATTTAGTCACATACCACACCTTCTTGGAAGTAGTCCGCCATCACTGCACAAAGTGCCATAATCCAGAGTCTACCGTGACCTCAGTCCCCCAAAACGGTAGGCTCAAACACTCTGCGCTATAAAATCCCAATGTTTGAACGCAGTATGAGGTAGGCCAGAGGAGTTGGCGGAGGAGTTGCAGCCGAATCGCCACATTTTTGATAATAGGGACTTCAAATTCAATGCCGTTGGGAGAGCACTCCGACATTTTCGGACAACATCTTGTCGATGGTGTCATCCAATTCAGCCGCCACATCGCTTAGAGGTTGAACTAAGCGACCAAAAACTCGGCCAAAACAGGTCGTGGCATGCGGTAGAACCTTTTCCACCGCTACTTTCCTGTGTGCTTTTGGACGGGAACCCCAACTGAGGTTCTGGTCAGAATCACTGTGTTTTTCGCGTCCCACTCACCTTCTTCGGTAAGTGAAGTCACCTCTTTATCTACCAGTCCGCAAGGAACAATATGCTGGTACCATGACAGGTCAACATCACAGTTTAGGGCAAACCCATGGCTTGTGATATGCCGTCTAACATGAATACCTGGCCAATTGTATCAGCCAGACTCGACTATCCCGAATGTTCTTGCTCTCATCATACCCAAAGCGGCAATCTTGCGGTTTTCCACCCATACTCCAGTATCCGCGGTTGTTTTCGTCGCAACACCAAACTCACGACATGTTTGTATCAGAAACTTCTCTAGACGCTCCACGTACGCCCGAACACCTAGCTAATCCGGGGTCAATGTATGTGAAATACACGAAATGCGCTTATCGTTGATATATGCCCATGCCTACATCGAGTCGCCTTAGATCCAAAATCGGGTATCCAACCAACTGGCCTGGTCCATGAAACGTTGTCTGCCCTCCTCTCCCGACCTGGAAACCACCGATGGGTAGGTAAGGTAACACGACAAGACGGACAATTTCCGGTTTGCCCACAACCAACCTCAAAATACTCAGCTCCTAACGCTCTCAATTTAACGCCCTCTGTGCTATCAGTACCTCGTACTCGTCGGCCAGCTGTATACGTAGGAGGGTGTTGCAAAAGTAACAAAATGTCCACCTCAGGCTTCAGTTCGACAAGTCGCTCTTGCAACAACAATGCACGAGAATAAGAAACATTATTCCCAAGATATTTGAAGCCTATCGATGGAGGGTTCCTGGTGACTTGAGTGCATATGCATCGTTTCAGCAGCAAGAGGTTGTTGGCACACTTGAAGCGAGTCATTGGGGCGTTGTGGACAACGAAGGCAGCGATTGCTGACATCAGCTTCATCATCGGGTATCCACATCGAGCTTGTGACCGTGATCTGAGCGAACGGTTGGTCACAACATTGCAGAATAAATCTCTACCCATCTTGGGGAATCATCAAATGCACCCTTCTTTGACTTCGCTCCCGGAGGAGCTTGTGCGCCAAATAGCACTTCAACCGTCGTGCTCAATTTTGGACATCGTTTCTCTGGCTGGTACTTCGCGATATTTGCGGTCCATCGTCAAAACCAACAGCATCGGCCACGAATTCTTGAGGCGGGACGCAGGCAACCTCCAGGTGGAGGTGACCATCTCAACCCACATAACTGGTCTCGATGAATTTGACTTCGGTTGGGTGAAAGGATGGGCAACACACCCCCCGGTACGGAAGGCCGATGGCCAGGAGGGGAGAGGAGCCGTTTTTGTGCACCAGGCACAATCGGACGCATCCCATGTTTGGATCATCACGCTATGGCCATCCGGGCGGGCAGCGATGCGCCATGAGCGATTTTCGACTCCGATGGTATGCAACCATCCCCATCTGGACCGTATTCGTCAGCCAGGAACATCCCTGCCCATCGGACCCCGTCATCGAATCACTTGCTCCCAATGTAGCACCCTCTACACCACTCGCCTCACCTACCACATTGACAAGCGCTACTTGGTGTTCTTTCAAAACTGGGAAGACAAGTATCAGTTTCATCCGTTGCCCGAAGCTGACATCCGGGAAGCGCGCATCACAACCAAACTCGTCAATTCGTTCGTTGGGGTGGGATGGGCTGTACAGGATTTGGCACCGACAGTTTCGGTGCAGCGCTATGGAATGGCTCAAAGCCCGGCAAAAGCGGGGAATATCGAAGCGTTTTTTGGCATTACTTACGATAGCATAGAGTACGATAGCATTGAGAAGGAGGAGGGGGAAGTTTTGGATCGGGGCATGGAAAACCTCTCGGTAGCCGGCCCCGCTGATGCTGATGCGTCAAGAAGCTATACGAATCCTTGGCTATGAGGGGTACTGAAGGGTCGGGAGCAGGAAATATCTGTACAGGCACACTCGCATATACCTGGTGCACAGCAAAGGTATAATCAAAACCCAACATCAGCTGCCCGTTTTTTTGCACTTCTTTTCTTGCTTTACTTTGTGTCGTACAGGCGCAATAGGTCTGTGCTGTATTTGACATCCTTCTGACGGAGCAGATTGCGACCCAAAGGCCACCATGTCACTCCAGCATAAATATCCTAGATGCAATATCGCCAACTATCCAATCCATTCCCTTCAATAGATTGTCGCCGGTAACGGCACTGCACCCCTCAATGTGCCAGTGATGGGTTTGTATTGAGGACAAGTGAAGAAGCTGTTTAAAGTTCAGGACAAACGATTAGCGTGATCAAAGCCGAGAAATCAACAATTATGCTCCACGTTACGTTTGCAATTTCGTCGTGGGAAAGGGCCGATGGTAGGTCCTGCTTATTTGCAAAGATGAGAAGAGACGCCCCAGCAAGCCGCTGTGCGGAAAAGAAAATGTGTAAGATGACGGACTCGCGTTTCGTCTGGGCGGACGTGGCATCTCACCTCCTCCTTTAGAAGTGCCGCCAACTCCTTCCTGCAATCCTCCATTCTATCCGGCCGATCCGCACTATCCACCACCCATACCAACCCATCTGTCTGCTCAAAATAATTCCGCCAATATGATCTAATGGATTTCTGTCCTCCAACATCCCAGATATTCAATTTGTAACTGGAAGATTGGGATAGGATTGATATCTCCTCATTGTGCTGAATCTTGGAAGAATGCCCCTCACTCATTATGCTCCAGGGTTTTGATGTTAAAGCCAAGGGTCGGTGATATTGAAGATATGTCTTCTCCGTTTATCCGTTTAAGAATAGTTGTCTTTCCGGCATTATCCAGGCCTCTGTAGACAATGTTGGTTGGTTCACAAACTCAACAACCCAGAAACAGCACCACTTACAGCATCAAAAGACGAATTTCCTTTTCCTTCGCCTTCAGCTTCTTTAATACTGTTAAAAGACCCATTTCGGCGAAGATCGTTAGTGGTAGTTGATTGTGGAAGCGCGAAAGCGGGTCTTGGGTGTGGCTGGTTGCAGGTTGTGCTCTTGACACCCACTTGACACCCGAATCTCCTCCCATTTCCCTTGCGCTGCAAATCCGACTAAACAATGTGTGCGCTTGAGCACCCAAAGCTCGTAAAAACTGTAGGAACTGAATTTGGCTGCTTTCCTTTCTGACTTGCATTAAAAATAATCTCTCCTATTTTAGGGTGATAATTCTCCTGACATCAAGGTACGGCCAGTTCCTCTCTCTAGGTATTCGCATTTTCCGCGAGCGCCAGCTTATTCTCGCCTCTTTCGTCCATACCTCTGTTCCTTTCCCGTACCGGCGCCTCCCAGCCAGATATCAATCCCAATCGAGTGTACATAGGCAATCTCGACCCCAGTGTGACCGAGTACAACATATTGAAGCTATTTGGGAAGTTTGGGGAAATCACAAAAATTGACTACCTGTGGCACAAGCATGGGCCAAAAAAGGGGGAGCCGAGGGGCTATTGTTTTTTAGAATTTGCTGATAGGAAGGTACGCCACCAAATTTGACCCGGAGTCATTGGCACGTTCAATTCAGTGTTTTGGTCGCCAGGCTTGCACTTCAGCGATCTCAGAGTTGCATAAGAGAGTCGTCGCGGGCAGACCACTTGTCGTCACAATTTCGTTTGATCGCAAATTGGAGGAGCCGCAAAGTAGTCTGAGAGGGGCAACATTGTCATCATTAGCGTCATCCGCTACCAAAGCACGTTCTGGATCGTCCAAGAGGGACTTCCGAAGAGATCTCATGCAGCAGCAGGAAGCTGTGAACTTGAAGGTTCAACCGAAAATTATGAACAATGTCGGGTAAGTTTCTACAGTCCTTTGACTTGCTCCCGTTCAGCTAGGCTAATCGAGGAACGAGTAGGATCAATGCGAAGATTTCGGCTCTTGAACGAAAGCTAAATGATCTGCAGAGGGGTGGGTCCTCGAGGAGTGGAATTGATGGGAGGAAAGACGGGGTTGGCGGAAAGGGGAGAGCGGATCACCGGAACCATCCGTATCGGCGGAAGTGAGAAAAAAGCAGGTGCATTGTATGGCTCAAATCGGGGCTGGATCATTATATACCGGCACGCCACATGTACAGTTTATCCTAACGCGAAATGCTGCACGACTAATCTTCATCTGACTCATCCTCCACAAGTCCCGCAGTGCCCATACTTTGAATAATTAGCGATGCCGTCTCATCCGATTTAGCCAAATCCGCGGCGGTTTTGCCGTCCTTATTGCGAACGCTCGTATTGATCCCCGGTTGAGCCAGCAGCATCTTTGCCACTTCGGTGTGTCCACCTATTCATCGCAACATTGAACGTCTTAGCAAACTCTTTATCATGGCATGGCGATAGTAAGCATACCCCACGCAGCCATGTGTAATGGCGTGTCCCCGAGTTTGTTCTGTCCAGGGCAACCGGTCAGAATGATTTGTCATCAGGGCCAGTGTATTTCCTTCGTTCTCACCTGCGCGTTGAGCGTGGGATTTCGGCTCAAAATCATGCTCACGACTTCTGCATGCCCTCCTCTACAGGCCCAATGTAAAGCGGTATTCCCGGCCTTGTCCAGCGCTGCTCTCGGACACTTTTTCAACAATCAGGCAGATGTTGCAAAAGGTCGGGTAATACCGTACCATTTACAGATACACCAGCCCCGATCAATTCCTTTGCGAAAGATATATTCCCTAAAGGAAAAGAGTCTTCTTAGAAACCTATCATCAGGATGTGGACAGGGTTTGCTGTACGAACCTCGTTTAGCAGCCTCTGAGGTTTCCCAAATCGAAATCTCTCGTTAAGGAATAGTCGTGCCGATCCATGTAATTAAGGAACATTACCGTGAAGGGGATTCTCTATCTGCTCTGTATTCTCGCCCACTGAAGTAGCCGGATCAATTCAACACCCTTAACATATCAAACTCATATTCTGCTCCCAATTACCGTAGTTTGATGGTACCAGACCCTCTTTATCGCCGCTCCGACACTTCCACCAGTTTGCATCATTTTTATTCAGCACGCTTCACAAAATGTCAGTCCCCCGCCATACAAGGTTTATCGTCTCATGGCATCAGCTTACTAAAGGACCGCGCCTTCGTCAAAAGTGAGCTCGTCAGGGTTTTGTGCATTGTAGGCATATAGAGCGCGCACCACTTGAACTTCCACTTTGCCAGGTCTGGACGCAATTACATGAGCAAACAGTTTTATGGGTGCTTGCAATTGGGCAATACCTGCTTGGACGAGGAGGTGGGGCGGCCATGTCGAAAAACGATGCTGAATTGAAGATGAGGGGCAGAGGAGCTTTGCGGAGAACGCCACACCGCAAGAGGTGACGCGTCTTCACGACCGATCGTTCTTGTTTGTTTTCCGGGCTTTTCCCCATGGTAGGTATCTACCATGGGTTGCAGGTATTTGCACCACTTCGCCCTGGAACATTCATGCTGGCATTCTCCTTTACGTACCTCCATCGCAAGTATTATTATTACATGGAGGGCGCATCAGAAGCGTTCCGCGTCATGGAATCTTTTCGACATCGACAATGTGTTTGTTCTACTTCACGGCGAGGCTCGGACTCCATCTCCCAATGGCTGCTAAACTTGGTCAGATTGTGAGCCTCTAATTTGAGCTTCTATTGATACTGGCTAGGTTCAGGTATGAGCGAAAATTGATCAGCCAAGACGAAAGAAATCCAATGACAGTCACGACATGCGACGGGCCATAGAGTTCCGACTTGTTTGATTCTCTCCACAAAACAGGCAATGCTGCAATTTCCAGTTGTGAGCCCGGAGGGTAGAGCGACTGTAAGGTACTGGAGCACCGGTGTTGATACGGCATCCAGAGACTTTCACCCGATTTTCTCGTGCTGACCACATACTTTTCCTGCGGTTATACTCTAAGTTGTGAAGTTGGGGTTTGAAGCAGTCACTTATTGTTGTGCACGTGCTACCAAAAAGACGATGCCTGTTGGATTGACCAAACGTATTCAACGTCATACCAAGCTCTTGTCTTCATCTACTACACGCGTAGTCTAATATTTCATTGATATTTCTCTGTTCTAGCTGTTCTGGAGAACGAAAATGTGCGGGACAGGTGGGTGCTACTCGGGGCACTTTGGGTTTAACACACCTCACACCCAAATGCCATATTGTGAGCGATGGATACTCAGAGGAAAGAGGTTATTCGTGCTGGGGGACGTGGTAAATCTGTTGGACATTTCCTAAATCTGTCCTGTTTTCCCTGTGAGCACAACGTTTTCCAGTTGTAAGAATGGACACTCCAATGTGTCCCTTGAAACTGAACTTCTGGGGTTTGTTTATTTATGTTTACGTAAGGTATCCGAACAGGGCTTTGCCATCCCCTGATTGTTTATCAACCCCTTCCTTGAATCGAACCCAAAAGCACACGAACACGCGCACTCCTCGCACTCTCCATACGCACTTTGCCGTGTTGTGTCGGTGAGCAACTGAACACGAACAGAAGATGGGCACAAAGATCGGCACGAACCGTCCAAGAATCATAATCTCGCCAGTCCAGCGACCATTCATCCTGACAAAACGTGCGAAGTCATTGCTGTGGCTGTTGGGTATTGTCGCGCTCTTAGTTGTTCACTACCTGTGGCCTTTCGGTTCCAAGCGGAGTCAGCCTGGTTCATCAAGACCCCTGGAACAGGTGGGCAGTTTTGCTTTTCTGATGGAGTTATGATTTGAGCTGGTATCTGAAGGACAGGTCGCCATTTACTTCCGCAGGGAGCCCTCAGTTTGAAAGTCCAACCCGTACAACCCGAGAATGAAGCTTCCCAAAATACGCGACTCCCAGATCCACCTCTCAACCAAGAGCCAGGGATACTGTCGTCTACTGCCTGGAATCTTCTTCAGAAAGCAAATCTCTACCGTTACTTTCCAGCCCATGGGTTCGCGTACTGCACAATGTTGGAAAATGCGGTTTTTGATGCAACAGTAACTGTTCATCCGCTGGAGGGCTCCGTTGTGGATGTAAATCCCACGATGAATGAGTTTGTTGAGAACATTGACTATCGGGCGGAAGCTTTGGTGGAGTGGATGAAAGTGGGGGTCCATGTTTCCGTATGTGCCAATGTACCTTTTCCAGCATCAGGATCTTGTTTCTCCTAACCTTTTTTCTTCAGGATGCCAAACGGTATGGGTGCTACTCAGCAGCTGAAGGCACCGCCGCTTTTGTCAACATGACTTCTGCCCCGCTCCTGGTGAAAATCGACCCGGTTACATACTTTCAAGATACCCTCCCGGCGCTTAAAGCAGCACCATCCAGTATACCCGGGCCAAGAAGAACCTACAAACTAGCATACTTGTTTTTAGTCCATGAAATAGCTGGATTCAAACAGCTGGAGGTGGGTAGTAGGCGCAAGCGTTGCTCGAGTCATGGAACATTTGACAACCCACTGATCACCTATGCCCTTGCATTAGACGCTCATTGATATCCTGGACGATGGAACGGCAATACTTCTTATCCATGTGGATTCCCGTTCTAGTGACCTCCATCTGCTGGTCTCAGATCTTCTCCAAACCCGAGAGAAAACCCTTCACAATGGCTCGAAGGGTAACATTCACCTCACCAAACACCGTGCGGCAGGGGCATGGGGTCACATCAGTCTCGTTTATGCCCAGCTCTTAGGATTCTTTGAACTGAGGGATTTGGCTGACTGGGATTTTGTGATAAATCTAAGCAATTACGAATGGCCACTGGCAAGCAACGCTGAAATTTTGAGGACACTGGAGAAGCACGGGAAGAAGAGTTGGATTGAGTATTGGGTCGAAACCAGTACGTTGTCCCTCGCCACAATTTTGGTGTTCGGTTTCACAAAATTCACAACGCACATCAACAACCTCAGAACACTCGGCCGAACGACTGTCACGCCCTCATGTTGCCTCTCCAGATATGAAACACAATCATCACCACCCAGAGTTTGGATTGACAAACCGCCCGTTTCCCAACTGGACTATTTATAAACATCACCAATGGATGATTTTGACGCGCGAAGCTGTTGACTTCCTTCGGTCCGATCACGATGCACTCTTCATGCTTGCATTCATGGAGCATACATATATTCCAGACGAATCATTCTTTGCTACAGGTACGTGAGCACCTCTTTGTTCTTGCTTGTAAGGTGTTGGAGGTTCGTTCCACTGACTTTCCTGAAATTTTTCAAAAGTTCTCCTGAACTCCCGTCTAAAAAACGAAATCATCAATGACAGTAAGCGCTACCTGCGCTTTGACCACCCAGGCGCACCACACCCAGCATTGCTTGGATACAAGGACCGGGTTCATTTTCCGCCAGGCCAACCCGAACCGCTGCACTTCTTCGCACGCAAAATCAACAATGTATTGGGTTCGTCCCAGCAGCTGGTGGAGTGGATCAGGTCCAACCTGCTCGAGTTTAGCCATGAGCAAAAGTGCGAAATGGATCAAATCGGGTGGAGAAATGAATGCTTGGAAGCCGTGATTGAACAGTTGATGACGGGAGGCCAGAGCGACGGGGATGACGCTCCAGAAAAGGAACTGCTTATTGTTCCAGTTTCAAAGTCCACCATTCACCTGCTGCCAAATCTTCGCTGCAGCTTGAACCGGACAAGTAACTACTACGAAATTATCCATTGGGCTTTGGATATACAGTCCCATGACGCTCTTCTCGACGCCGGAATGATATCCCTGTACCTGTATGATGCGGTAGAGGGGGACAAGGTTCATACACCGGAGCGCATGATGCAGGCAAAACCCCGGATCGTCCAACGTATTTTGGGCTCATTTGCCAAATTGAGTATCTCCGACGTGCCCGTTTGGGTTGTTCATCCGAACGTCATTGTCACCTCCGAAGGCTGGAATTCGTTTCCACAGGGTGAAAAGGATGTGATGCTGCTTTTGGGAAGAGGTACGAAGGATAATCAAGCAACGCTGATACCAGTCATGCGGTTTAAGCCTTCCCATGGTGTTCGGCGGTTTCTCTCTGATTGCCACAATGCGGTCTCGTTATCATCTTCCACCAAAGTGGATGAGCACCAGATCGTTACATCTCTCATGGCAAACTACTCTCAGTCCATCAGCGAAAGTGAAGAAGAACCAAGAGTTGAGGTCGGGCTGCTGGAGAAAGCATTGTTTGTTGATGGCGGGGAACCGGAGCGGGACGCGCAGGACGCGCTGAAGAATAAAGGGGGTTGGTTTTTGGATGAGAACGGGGGGTGTATGGAGTCGCGGATCGGAAAGGAAGGCGGTGCGGAATGAGAATGTGGAAATGTGGACTGGTAGTGTTTCTGCTGATATGATACCATTGGATAATAAGTAAATGCATATACTGTATATTCCGGCACGACCTTTTTGCAAAACTCCTTGCAAACGATACCTCCGGATTACAATCGCAAGATTGAAATGGAACTGAATGGGAAATGAAATGGACGCGTCGGTGGCTGGCAAAACGTCTGCGCCACTTCCATGCTTTCGCCTCAAGCTTGGCTCTAGTGGGTCGCTGCTTGACCACCACACATCACAACACTCTTTTTTGTTTGTTGGGTAATAATTGGTTTGCGCAGCGTTTCTTGACCAGTAGACGAGATAGAAGTTGACCATGAGCCGGTATTCAGAGGCCAAGGTAAGAAAAAGGCGCGGTCTTCTCGTTGCCAAAGTCGTTATCTAAATAGTTCTCCAGGGGTGCATAATTTTGTGGGATATTGAGAACTGCTGTGTGCCGACCGGTGAGCGCATATTTCTCGGATTACCTTACATAGGACGCTCCTAAATCTCTAACCTCCCCTCTTCTCTCCAGGCATGTCAGGCGGGGAAGCGGTGCGCCGTATCAAAGATGGGGTGCTGCGTCCGACCAGCCTTGAGCTTCGCGATATTGTTGCAATTGGCAATGTAGAACGCATTGATAGGACGAGGCGAGCGGAGTTGCAGGCGTCGGGTTTGTCGATGCACGATTGTGCCAGTGGAAAGAAATCAGCCGCTGACATCGCCATTATTATGGAAATTTGGAAGGTGGATTGGTCAAATTCTCGTATCTGACCTGGTTTATTTTAATTCGAGTCGTTGAGTATTGAACTTTGATTCTTGCTTTCGTGCAGTTCACACACTATACCCCACCTCCATACACGATTTGCTTGATTAGCGGCGATGGAGATTTTGGCAAAGTTGTTAATTTTTTGGATTCTCGGGGTTATTCGGTGATTTTGGTCCATCCACGCAATGTCTCGCGTGTTTTTACTTGGGCTGGAAGCGAAAAGATTCGTTTTCTGGATTGGAACGCGTTGATGGGCTCTTCGTGTCAGCGTCAACTAGACATCGATTCCATTTGGGTTGGGGAGGAGGACAGGAGGACAGCGGAACGTTCGAAGGGGGATACTCCAGGGAAGAAGGTGGCGAGGAGCTTGAGTGTCGGGGGCACAAGAAACGGGCTGAGGAGGAAATCCATCGTCGAACATACGTTGTTGTACCAAAATGCAACCCCACTGGTGAGATTGTCGCCGTCCAATGGGAAGGCGGGAGTCGAGCTTCCATCTGAAGGAGTGGATGCCTCCGCTGGCACTCCAGGAGCCAAAAAAGGCACGCCTGGTGGGGGGCAAAAGCAACCCGCAGTCGATGGTGGGAACACAACAAAACCGACCGTCCTAGCGGGAGACGGGTTGACTTCTGGCGAAAGTTCTCCGTCAGATGACTCCTCATTGTCAATCTCTCGAGCTGACTGCGACGCCAATGTTGTTGGAAAAGGCATAGACAAACACCGAGGCCCCGTAAAGCAAGGTCAAAATCAGGCGAAAGAGAATTCTAGTCCTTCATCATGGGTAGACAACTTGAAATCCATGTCCCGCCTGACGAGCGAACTTAACGACCAGACTAAGGAAAATTCGACACCCGAGCCGCTGCCGACACTCTCCTCTGCACAGCGACTTCCTTCGATGAACTTTAACGAGTCCACATTCCTGCCCGTCACGCCCCAGCCAAAGTCGCCAACCTCGCATCCGTCGCCAACCCTTCCGACATCACCCGCCTCGACCAGACAGAACCCGCAGAGTCCGCCCTCGTCGGCCCTATCAAAAGGGTCGCCGTCGGTCAGCACCTGGATTTTCACCAACTCTGCCCGCCCTGATGATGGGAGCAAGAGTGGCTCTCCTTATCGGCCAGCCAACCCTGGATCTATTTCCGCTATCGTGAAAAAAGCGGTGAAGTTGCACAATGATGCTGCGGTCGCCGAGGAGGAAAATCGTCGGTCGGCTGGGGATAGTCCTGATTCCATCCCACCCCAAAAGGAAATCCTTGCCGAACATTCACCACACAATTCACTCGATCAAACAGAACCTTGCATACCTCCACCTTTTGTATTTGGGGCGGCGGGGGGCAACACTGACTTTTGGGGGTTCTTCCGCTCAACAACGCACCGGCAAAAAGCGACGTTATCAAAATGAAGGAAGCGGACGAGAGCGACCACTGGATGGGTTGGCAACGGCCAGCACATCGGCAGAAAAGGAGGGTCATCTGAAGGTCGGTGGTGGCACCGCGGTGAGAGTGATACCAGGTGAAAAAGAAAAGGAGGTCCCATAGAGTGCATAGAGGACAACGGGCACGTTCATACAGCATGACTCGATCAACCATCCCTGTTGTGGTTCTTCCCTTCTCAATACACCGTAGTCCCATAGAATATCCGCGCATCGTCATGCCTCCTTGTGTATTGTTCTGTATTGCTATATTGTAAATGATCTGCGTCACCGTTTTGACGCCCTTTCTTCCTTTATATGGGCAATGACTTTTTCCGTGACCTCCTCCGCCGTATCCGTTCGGCCAAAGTGCGCCACATACTTTCCATTGGGATCCATAAGATAGAAGAATATGGAATGGTCCACCAGGTAGTCGGTCTCGTCATCATCGACAGCACGGGGTGGCGCGCTGAAGTACAGGCGATACGCCTTTGCTATCCGCTTGATTTGCGCATATGTACCCGTCAGACCCACAAATTTGGGATGGAAATCTGGAGGTGACATAGCGTAAGGAGAAGTAGGACCGAATGATGGCAAAACCTACGTCACCGATACACACCTCTCACATATTCTCTGATGGACTCCACTGAATCACGTTTTGGATCGCATGAGATGAAAATTGGCACAATTGTTTCTTGGGAATATCCTTCCTTCTTGCCTGCAAAATTCTTGGTTTAAAATGCAAACCCGTACCATAATATCATTTGGACACTTACTTAAACTGTCCACAACGAGCGCCATCTTCTCCAGCTCCTCCGGGCAAATGTCTGGACAAAACGTGTATCCGAAGTACACCAACATGTACTTGCCTCGGAAATCCAAGTCCGTAACCGGCCTCCCGTCATGGTCGACCAGAGAAAACGGGCCCCCCACCAGTGGCTTCCCCGCGCCCTGGTTCATTGCTGCCGCTCGTCTTTCTTCCAGTTTCCGCTTTTGCCACTCATAATACCCCAACAACCCGAGCCCACTCACAACAACTGCCACCCCGCTCTTCCATGTCATGCGCTGCAAAGAGAGCAAAAAGCAATGAGCGCCAAACTTGGAGAATACAGCAGAAGGCACTTACCGCAAACTTTTCATTCTCTTTTACACGACCCCCGTCTGGTGTAGGGAGCGACGATGTGAAGCGCGGGCTCGCCGCGCTTATTCTCGGTGCACGAACAGCGGTAGCTGAGCGCCAAAGTCCCCTGACCAGAGTGCGGGGTGCTAGAAAGACGAAAAGTTATTATATCGACGTAACACCGTTCATTATAGCTAGTCGCAGCTTACCATTCAGTAAGGGATTCATAGCTATTTACAAAATGATAGGAAGGGAATAGGGAACCGTATGAATCAATCCATTCCGAGCCATAGCCGAACCATGGCAACGTCCGAAAGGCCGGACAAAGTGGTGGTTTCGTTCTGGAGACCTGCCAATTCCCATCCTGACTGGAATGGGGGACGAATATTGGGACTTGGATGCGATTCTAGCAGAGCATCAGGCAAGAACACAGAGTGGAGTGCAGAATAACTGCCGGACCGTCGACTTCCGGTCACAACGCGCCGCACTTACTCGATAGACCTTTCAGAGAATTCCCTGCTATTTTCAGGCAGCGGTTCCCGGCTATGGCCACCTGGAGGGAAACAGCGACGAAGACGTGGGTGCAAACCGGATTGAAAACCCCACTTCGATTATTACCATGCTTAAACGCGTTAATCAAAGTCTGTACTTACTCGAGTCTTCACGGTTTTGCTACTTTACAGCTTGCTCCAAACACCCGCATCGAGTTGCCTTTCTGGTTGGCAGAAAATCTGGCAATAAGGTGAATGTCTTCATTCAATATGACGGTTAAATTTCTTGAGCTCATGATTTTAATCTAGCGAATTTGTTACGCTGGATTTCCCCAAGTACTTTGGACCACGGGTTCTAGAAGACCTGAAAGCCGATCCAAATACCGTCCCACTCGGTCGACAATGTCCTTACTTTTATTCCGTTGGGATCAAATTCGTCAATCTGTAAGTGACTGTCTTGACTGAAGCACACAAACAATTGGATCTGACGGGAGCCCAACATGCAAGTGTGGATGCCCAAGCTCTTTCCAACATACTTTCCACGGTTTGTCTCATGAGCCATTTTAAGTCGGCATGAATCCTAATCTCAATAGATTCCCGATGCGGTACCAAGGCATTTAAGGCCCGTCTAGCCCATATTATGGACTACACTCAAACGTCACGAATGAGAACAGATCGGTCCGAGTTTATCTTGTCATTGGATGAAACGGAACGAGAACGTGGGTGCATGTCTGTCATTTTTCTTTGAAACGAGACTCAACCCGTCATTGCTGCTATTTTCCAGTGTACAAAATCGGTCATGAAAGCGTAACAGCCATTACTAACTGGAATCAAAGAAAGAGAATGAGGATCAATACAGCGGAAGTGCTGAGTAGGATCAAAAGAAGATAAGGGACATGATTCCAACATGCATGTTAATCCATTCAGTTATTTTTTTTGTCGATATTTCTGTCGAATGTAAATTCTTCCAATACATGCAATCTCCCAATTAATTCCAGACTTGTTGTGGATGAACGGTTTTGGACGTACCTAGTTGTATTGACTTTGGGATACCGGTACCCTCTTTTGACTTGATCGCGTAACTGATGACCGACTGATCGGAAATTTGTTGGTCACGTGCAATGGCGCGATTCCTTAACCATTTCGCGCGTTTTGAAATTGCGGGTCAATGACAAACGCTTCGCAAGAAGAACCCTCGATGTATATATTGAACAAAGGCGCAGTGTTTTGCTGGTGAGCTTTGGCAGATCTATTGGTGTCGATATCCCAATTATCAGTTACTGGTTAAACGGTCCAGCCAATTCACTCTGATTCGCAAGGCGTGTTCAACCCTTCTTCCCTGACAAGTTCAAAACATCTCTATGGATGCTCCGCAGTACCCTGATGATTGTAGCTTGTGGCGCTTGATCTCTCAAGTGCTGGGTTGGGTACGTACGATGGATTGAGACTGTTGGCTCCTGTTGGACCCGACAATAATTTCTTTGATTGAAAGGGTTACTTTCTGGCGTGGAGTATCAGCTTTTACCCTCAAGTATTTCTGAACAGACAGCTTCAAAGGTGATTGATCGCTTTGGGTTGGCCTATGGTCCCATAGTACGCTCACGCCCAATTTAATGAAAGCGTGGTTGGGCTGTCCCTGGATTTCGTATACTTGAATCTTTGGGGATTTTTCTGTTACAGTGTAAGCTCTCAATGCTGAATCATGGCAATTACGGCAGGAGGGAGAAGTTGCAACTAAGCTTTCCGTTAACTGCTTGTTCTAGATCTATAATGTGTCGTTTTATGCAAGCGCGAAGGTTCGCGACGCGTATCGTGAGCGGTGGGGCTCTGAAAATTTGGTCCGGGGCAACGACGTTGCATTTGGTTTGCATGCCGTGGGTATATGCGGTACGCTGATGCGCCTCCTCTAATGCCCCGGTTGGAACTGGTTGCTAAAACGTACTGTATTGCCTTGACAATGCAGCGATAACCTTGTGGCAGACTATTATCTACGCTCGTGATGAAAGTCAGAAACTCTCGGCGTGGGCGAAGAATTTCATTATCGTTTCCGCGCTGGGTGGAGCAGTTCTCGCTGTGAGTGCCTACATAGGCACAACAGCCGTCCTTGATGTGCTGTATTACACATCCACTGTCAAAATGGTAAGGGCACTTGAGATTTCCGTCCTTCGTAACTAAATTCTCACCCTGCTGGCAGGCAGTTACGCTCGTGAAGTATCTCCCCCAGGTACGGTGAGGCTCTCGACCTTCATTTCTTACCCTACTGCTGACGGAGAAGCAATAAAACAGGCGTACCTGAATTTTGCGCGCAAATCTACAACGGGATGGAGCGTTGGAAATATTCTGCTCGACTTCACAGGGGGTGTCCTCTCTGTTGGGCAGATTCTGCTGGATGCATCGATGACGTGGGACTGGTCCACAATCACGGGAAATCCCGTGAAATTTGGATTGGGATTCGTCTCAATTGCATTCGTACGTGTCCTACTCGTTCATAGAGTCGTCAGACTACTATCTCACCCGTTCATCCACAGGACATTTTGTTCATAATGCAACATTACGTCTTTTATGGAGATGAGGAACTCGCAGTGTCGGATGCTGAGCGGGGAGAGCGAGCTCCCTTGTTAAGGGGAGTAGAGTGGACACTTCTTTAGTAATAGCATCCCACTAGGATGATATGTTTTTGTACAAATTATGAAGTCCACACAACTATTAGAGTTGGTGTCATCGTGTACGAATAATGAAGTCCACACAGCTACTAAGAGCCGGTTCGATGACTTCCTGTTTTGGCCCAGAGTGGAAGTAACAACGCACAAACGTTGTCCTTTCCCAGGACGATTGAAAAAATGAAGAAAGAGAGAACCCCATACGCAGCATCCTCATCTCAATCCTGTTTGGCCCACAGAGGAATGTAACAACGCACGAGCGTGTTGGGAGAAGAACAAATAAGAAGGGAAACCATGACTCAGGAGGCAACTTGTAGGCGGACACTGAAGCAGCGCGCAGAAAAGAAAAAGAGCGGGGGCACAACCAATACAGTGACCAGCTCAGAAGCTTTTTAAGATGTCGCTTTTTACATAACAAGGTGGTAAAAAGTGGGGTGGACATCCGGCTCGCACGTCTATCACCAACAATCTCCGAGGAGACGGGGACATACTGAGAGCACGCAACCGCTCATCTTCGCTGTTTGTAATTGGTTGGATAACGAGCAAACCTGGAGGAGGGCCTCCTTTTATAGCTGAAATTTTCTGTCGCGTCACCATGGTGAACAAAATCGATTTGGTTGGTTACCGATGTTCAGTTTCTGGAGACCGGGGTCTGCGCAGCGGAGCAGCCTGCCAGCCACACAGAACTTCTGAACTTCGCACATTGCATGTTGAAATGGAGCCAGCACAGTTGAACGAAAAACCGCAGGTGACAACCAACCGGGCAAGCGAGCCAGGTGGTGGAGCTGAGTGGCAAAGTGATGGGCGCATCCGGCTTGAGGAAGAGTCGGGAAAGTACGTTTACACCGGTAAGTTGTCAAACGACTGTCGGTGTGACTCGCTTCCAATATTAAACATTGGTGGCCTTCCATTGTCAGGAGATGACGGCACTGCCTATGAATGGGACGAGGAAAAGAATGCATGGTTTCCCAGGGTGAGAGGAAAATTACACTAAACGTGTCACACTTGGGAGATGTGCGTGTTCACTTATCCAGTCCGCAGTACGACGAATATTTGGTACAAATGCAACAGTCGGCTTATGGAGTGGAAGGGGTGCCGGAGGAGGTATATATCAAGGGCATCTAATGGTCAGCTTTGATTGCTGGGATGATGAAATTGATTTTTCGTACCAGGCGGCGCCTGTCGAGCCGAGGGCAAAGCGAAAGAAGATTTACACATACGATGATGTAAGACCTCGCGATAGTTGCAGTCGCGGCCTCTAAAGCACGTTCCCGAATCGACATGCGATTTGCTCTTCTTAGCCAGTAGAAAAAAAGCCGAAAGTGGAAAAGAAGAAGCCCAATACCGCTGTTTACGTGACGGGTTTACCGTCCGACACCACCGTCGAAGAAATGAAAGAAGTTTTTGAAAAGTATGGGCTCTTGATGGTTGATATCAACACTGGTACGCCCCCCTTTGCCATACCTTGCGCAACTACAGACTGAGCAACCAGCATTTAACGCGGTGCGCCTCAGGCGAGCCTCGGGTAAAACTATATAAAGATGCCGAGGGGAAACTGAAGGGAGACGCGCTAGTCATGTACTTCAAGGAGGAGTCTGTACCTCTTGCCTGTAATTTGTTGGACGACACCGATTTTCGCTTGGGCCAGGCCAGCAAGATTCGTGTTCAGCCCGTGAGTGAAGGGACGTGATCACTTCTTGAAGCAGTTTTCATTTAACACTTCCCGGCAGGCCGTTTTCCAAGAAAAGGAAAAGCCTCCCTCAGACGCAAACAATGAGAAAGGATCTGCCAAGAACGGCAAAAAGATAGACAAAAAACGGGCACAAAAGGCCCTGCATAACCTGGAGAGGTGGGTCGTCAATCTGCACTTCGCGAAGCTCCCCAGAAAGCTCATTCTTCGTCATCGCAGACGGCTAGAGTGGTTCGATGACTCAAAAGGGAAGAAGTCCGACAAATTTGCTAAGATTGTAGTTTTGAAGCATATGTTCACGTTGGAAGAGTTGGAGGTTCGTTCATAGCAGTTGTGGGTGCGACCAGTGTGCTAGCGCGATGCCTTAACGTAGAAGTAATAGGAGGACCCCACTCTGCTCTTGGATTTGAAGGAAGACGTTCGAACAGAATGCGAGAAGTTTGGGGAGGTTACGAATGTTGTTCTTTATGATGTAAGGGATATCTCGAAAACGGAAAGACCAACGGGACGTTGCGCAGATTAATGTGGATGCGCTCATTATCCAGCTCGAAAAAGACGGCGTTATGACTGTACGATTCAAGGACGTGGAAGGAGCGATAGCATGCATAAAGGTACTCCCGACGTTTTCATTTTTTGCGTTGTCCACGCATTTATACAGTCTCGGAGCAGAAGATGAATGGTCGATTTTTCGCGGGACGACGAGTTGAAGCGTCCCACTTTGATGGACAGGAGAAGTTCAAAGAATCGAGGAAAGAGTCCACTGAGGAAGATGAAAAGAAACGACTGGAGGCCTACGAAAAGTGGCTGGAAAGCCAGCATTGATTCCAATCGTGCGAGATACATTTGTAAATAGAGAAAAGCATTCACGCAAAAGGGCAATGCCGCAATAATAGTCGACGAATTTGTACAAAAGTGCAACACCCGATTGGCCACCCCATTTTTCTATACGCCGGCTGCAGCTCTTTGTGCTGTTGGATATTCGTGAGCAGTCTTTGTTTTGGACCGAATGAAATAGCTTCAACATACCTGAACGTCTTTGTGTTTGAGCCATGAAACCAGTTTTGATCGCCGAGACGGTCCGAGTAGACCCGCAGGACTCGCATTGAAGGAAGAAGAGACGATTCTCCTTCGTCAGCAGAGTATCGGCGGATTTGCATGTTTTGCATGTAACGTACTCCACTAACAAGGGACAACCGGTGTCAACACGGGTCCTCCGTCTCGGTAAGGGAGCAGTGATTGCTTACTGATATAGTGCTTCAACACAATTTCAATCTGCTTTTGCTGGAAACGACCCTTAATAACTAGACGCTGGCTTCCGTCAATTGAACCAGTTGTTCCCAATTCGGCGAAGAGATATTGAATGACGTGATCAGGTTGACGATGCATTCTGGGCAAAGGAAAACGCGAGCAATTATCAGTTTCGGTGAGACATTACCATCAGCTGCAGAAATCAAGTACCAAACCTTTTGCAAATGTCCACTACGTTGGCGAACACGCTCTTCTTAGCGCCGTCCCGGTGAACTTGAGGCGGTACAATGGTGTAGCGCTTCTTGTCACCAGCGAGTTCAGGGTTGTTTTGGCGCAGAGTCTTGAAGACTCGGGACAGGAGCTGGCAGCGACATAAGATGAGACACGGACCCAACATAGTCTTTCGAGTAGGGCTCACCTCTTGATATGTGTAATCCCGGTTGCTGGCAACCCATGGTTCCTCACCATCCTTCTTGCTCTCCTTGTCATCCTTTTCCGCTGCGTCCTCCCTTGTCTCCTCCTCTGCCCCAGCTTCCTCACCCTCCGCCTTCAGTTGCGCCTCGAATTCCGCAAGATCAGTCTTCTTCTTCTTCTTCTTTTTCTTTTCCCCAAACTGCGATGCGTCAAAAGCTTCCTCCGCGGGGGCTGCGTCTTTTGGTGCTTCATCCCCCTACAGACGAATGTCGCGCTGTTGAGTACCATGGAAAAATAACACGATATCGGCGCTAACCATGGATTACCTCGATTGTAACCTTCTTCTTCTTCTTTTTCTTCTTCAGGTCCGCGAACATGGCAGCCGCGTCCTCATCCCCCACAGGTGCCTCTTCAGCTTGAGGGGCGTCGACTGCTCCGCTGTCAGCTTCATCTGCCGCCGGAGCCTCTTCAAAATCCGGAACAACCTTCTTCTTCTTCTTCTTTTTCTTCAGACCATCGAAAGAGACCTGCCCGGGAACGGAAACGGTTACGAGTGAGTCCATTTGCGTTAGTGCCTCGCATAGGAGCGAGAATAGACTTACAGGGTCCTCTTCTTCAACCCCTTCGGGGCGAACTTCGTCGTCAGCGGCGCGGGGCATTCTGATTTTGTGTTGGGAAATTGCAACCGGAGATCTGGCGGCGGTTTTTGTGTGATGGTAGGGTGTGGTGCTGGGCCACTGACCAGTCATCAAAGTGAGGTCCTCCCATTGGCTGAGCACACGTAAGCACGGCAAGAAACCTTTCCAAGCTCCTGATACCCACAGACTGCCTTACCGTTCCTTCAACATGAGCACCCCTGCAAGGTTTCCAGCCCTATTGTCAACGGCATTGCCTCGATCTCGCTGTCCGGTTGTGAGGGGCTCCTCGCCCTTCCTGGGAAGACCAACATCGGCTGCGCTGGGGATTCGTCACTATGCAAAAGCTAGCAAGTCAGGAGCAGGACGTAAGGAAGATCTTGTGCCATTGCCCTTTTGTGTATTCTTTCCTCTGACATAACATCCTAACAGCCAAAGAAGACAATACGACACCACTTGGCCCATTCTATCCGAAGCCTGCAGAAGGCCCACTTCCCAACGTTGTGGGTCTGCATCCCAACGACATTGAGCTGCCATTTCACCCCAGGCATAGACAATATGGCCACACACTGCTGCGTGCCATCGACGTTGATCACCGTGCCCGCCACGATTTTGACAATCGCGCCGAACTGTTCCGCAAAGGCTCTCCCCTGGCCGTTCAACCGGGTTCAGTGATCCTCATTGAGCAAATTGCTTCCAGATCACGACCCCGGAAGTCGATCTTTGCGGGGGTCCTTATAGCGATACGGCGGAAAGGGATTCTGACCAATATCGTCGTGAGGAACTATGTTCTGAGAACGGGGGTGGAGATGGTGTTTCCGGTGTTTTCGCCGATGATCTCGCGAATTAAGGTGTTGAAGCGGGTGAAGGGACTGACGGCAGGAGATGACGTGTTCTGGTTGAGAAAAGACCCAGAGGCGTCGCCATTGAAGTTTGAGGATATCGACCAGCTGGTAGCGAGGGAAGCAGAAGCAGAGAGGCGCCAAAAGGCGGCTCAATGAGGGCATTCGAAGGTGCCAATAGAATACAACAAAATCATGCGGTATCATCAATCAATATTGGACCGCTCGCCGCTTTATGGATATCGTCTGAAGGCCTTGATCCTTGGGAGTCTACATACACATTTCCCGTCTTTCTGCTCGGTGTTTGATGTGGACACTTCGAGCCTGTGTTCGCAATAATCTCAGACGCCTCCCAGTCGCCCTTCCTACGACTCTAATAGCTGATAAATGGTTTCCACTGGCCCCCCAGTATTTCTCGAGGCGGGCGCCCCAAGATACATATCTCTAATATATTGTCTCCTTACCCTCCGAAAACCCGTGTTGAAAATGTCAACAGCCTGGTTCCTTCTTCACTCGCACCCACGGCTCCAACCTCATCCAAAACGTCCGAATATCTGGCATCCCTTCCACTCCACCAACCCATCTTTCACGTCCATGTCCCAGTTCCCATAAAAATGTGGCAGTTCGGTTGCAACTCCTCTGCCAAACTCCACTGACCTACCTTCATACCTGCGTTCGAACGTTGGGGATTCCATGACGCAGCGTGTTTGAACCCACCGTTTTTGGGGAACTGAGGTCACTGTAGACTCTGGATTATGGCATTTGGTGCAGTGATGGCGGGTAACCTCGAAAAAGGTGGGACATGTAACTATTGGGACCGAGTTGGCCATCAGTTTGATCCTGTCGGTGAGGAGCCCCATAGTATGCGAGAATGGAGTTCTCTGAACAAACTAAGGGAAGATCATTGATTTGAAAGGTCAAACAGGAGTGTGTCTGGACCTTCTGGGGTTCATTTTTATATATTCAATTTCAAGGCTTTACCCAGCTGTCATTTGCAGACGCTCCAGCGGCAGTAAAGCCAAGAGAAGAGATTTATCGGCGTGGGAGGCCGTGATTCAAACGGGCTTGCGGAAGCAGCGGGCAACACATATGTCAATCTGGCGCCAAGTGGAGCTGAACAGATAATGGCTAACTGGGTAGGTGCTCTATGTACATATATATTTCGTTATTAAAGATTCATTGTGATACAAAACTAGTCCCGCTTGGTTTAGATATCGCCGATGATCGCCGTGAATTTGGGGCAGATCCGGCCCTCGTTTCCGCATGTCCAATGCGGCTTTTGCCCTCGCAGGCCGGGCATGTCTCGCAGTGTTGGCACCGTATGCCGGTACCCGCTTCATGGGGGTAAGCGGAGTTGTGCAAGAATCCCCTTGCTGCAGCAGGTGGTTGATATTGATGAGTTTGTATGAGGTTGGCAAATTTGGTCAGAAAAACGTCGGAACCACTCACATCCACAAGTTTGACATCGCTTGTGCGCAAATATCACCCCAGCGCCTTCGCAGTCTATCGATCAGAAGATACTGCGTGAGTTTGGGTCTCAGGGCCGAATATACTACAAGTTTGAGTCTACCCTTGCACGTCGTGCACTTCTTGCACCTTTCTTCAGGTCCTTTATCATGCTTTAAGCTGCTCTCATGCTTCCACCCTCTCTCTGCGGAATATCAAAGTCCAGGACATCGCAGTGAGTACGTCGAAACGAATATCATGCATATCCTGCAGCACCACACCTTGACATGCATCGCATTTGACCCTTTCCGGTGCATCCAGGAACTGCATCTTAGCCACTCCCGCCCGGTTCGTCATTTCCACCGTTTGCACGAGCCCTGACATTTTATGCGCCAACTCTGCTGCCGGATCAGGCGGCATCAACGACGAATGCGCGACTCTAATCTGATTCGCCACCGCAGCTTGGTGCACCGCATCCGCCATTTTCTGGACCAGGTCCCCGCTGTGCGCATTTCTGAGGGACAGTCCGCTGGTGCTGCGTTGTAGCTTGTCCAGATCCGCTTCTATCCGTTGGATCGAACGGGTAATTGCAGACATCCAGGGATGCAAGCGCCCAATGACTGCAGATGCGACGGCGTCGGCAAGAGTGTGTTCGGAGCCGTGACTTAAGTCCGGCATCCCCGGGATTTCAAATACAGATCTAGCGGAGTACTGGGATGACCGCCAATTTTCCTCACTTCCTAAAACAAAATCGAGCGCTGTTTTATTTGTGGTGTTGCGTCAAAGCAGGGAAACAAGATCTTGGGCAACGCGTACCCCTGACAAAACTGCTCCGACCGTATATTGACGGCCTTTGTGATCCGGGTGCTGATCCACCATAGAATGAGTGTCGGAAATCGTTTGTCTCATCTGCTTCCATGCCTGCAAATTGACGCAAACTGTCGATAGTCAATAGCATTCTTGATGGTCGAGTTCCTCTCCAGCCGTCGCACCTTGCCCTGAACTTTGCCCACGGACTTGCGATGTTCGTTGAAACCTGGCTGCCATGTCGGCGAGGGCCACATCCTCATCGCTGGCTTCACTGCTCTGCTTGACCTTTTGGGAAAATGGCACGTCTTCGTCCTCATCATGTCCCGCTACTTAATCCATGTGATGACGGGTTCAGACGTTTACCTCTTCCATTTGCAGGGCAGCGTTAAGGCTTCAAGAGAACATACCACGTGCTCCAGCGCGCAGAACAGCATGCTCCAAAGATGTTTGATCAGGATCTTTGGAAATATTTGGCGGCTTTTCTTTGCCGGCTGTGGCTAAGGAAGAAAGTGGGATATCTTCGTCCTCGTCGTTCGCGTCGGGAACTTTGGTGGCAGTGGTGGATTTGGTGGCCAATGCGGACAATGGAATTTCATCCTCGTCATCGGCCATCGAAGCATCGGGGATCTGAAAGCTGGCCCTCTTCGTAGTCATGGTTTTGGGCGTGACGGCCGTTGACTAACTTCTGGCTGGACAAAACTGGTTGTGTCGAATGCTAGTGCTTATTCTAGCAATCAGACGTCGCTGGATATTGGCCCTTACCACGGAAGAGGTTGATGAACTCAATCGGAACCAATCTCAAAAATGACGGGATACCGTCGGTATCCAAGGTCCGGTCGCACAAATTCAAAATCCACAAGTGACGCTTCCGATGGTGCTTGGGGTCGTCTGTCCTATTCCTTTCCTCATGACCCAACCGGCGTTAGCAGCTGCATTTCCGCAACCTTTCTTGGACTTTCTCCAAACTAATAACCTGAACTTAGAGGAGTACGCCTTTGACGAACAAGATCTCCCACGATACATTCGAGTGAACAGTCGGCTCGGGGCCGGATTGACTGCGGCGGAGTTGGAAACGCTGTTGGGCACACAAGTTGAGGAAGTTGAGTGGTTGCGAGGATTTTATAGATTGGACGCAAAAACTCGTATTGGAAATTGTGCAATTTATAAAGAAGGTACTTTCCGTTAAATCTCACTGCAAAGACGTTTGGGCCTTTAAAGAACGTTCGATGAACCTAGGAAGAATACATGGGATAGACGTCTCGTCCGGTATAGCAGTGCATGCATTGGACGTTCAGAAGGATGATCACGTTCTTGACCTGTGGTACGATTCGTGGTTTATTTTTGGCTGTGACAGAGGAGCATTTTAACAGTGAAGTCGTCAGTTGTGCGCCAGGAGGAAAGTTATGCTATGTTGCAGATCTGCAAGGACCGGACGGAGTGGGAACGGTAACGGGGGTTGATGTTTCGCCTCACCGCATGTCGGTTTGCAAAGGCATGTTGAAAAAATATAGACTAGATAGAGCTCGCCTTTTCGTTGCTGGTAAGTCTCTCGCCACCGATCAGTATCGCGGATAATTGGGATTTCTCACGCGCTCCTGGCCCTCGTACGTTTATAGATGGCACTACTTTTGATGTGCATGCACCGTCTCAGGTAACTTTGTGGGCATCCCGGTCCAGGGCCATGGAAGACCGCACTAGATACCCCAAAGCGGCGCCTTCAAATGGGCAAGACGGGATTTTTGGGAGCAAATCCGCAGGACAACTGGATTTGTACATTGATGCGCCAGAAATTTCCGAAGAGGATGAAGCTTCTTCGCCACAGTCACCGGCAGTGAAGATCAAACCATTCCATGCGCCGAAACGGCTCCGGTCAGACCCGCAAATCAAATCGCCAGAATTCCTCTACGATAAAGTGCTGGTGGATGCAGAATGCACTCATGACGGGTCTGTTGTGCATCTGCTAAAGTACGATCGCGTTGGATGGGACACATTTGAGAGCAAGTTCCTGGACCCAAAGCGACTCAATAATCTGGAGAAACTGCAGGTATGTACGAGCGATGTCCGAGCGTGGGATGCTCAGTGGTCAACCTATCTCTCGCATTTTTTCCCCTTGCAGCGAGGACTTATTTCGAATGGTAAGAGCACTCGGGCAACAATCATGTTGGTGAAACATCCTCCGGCTGACTTCGTACATTTTGCAGGTTTCAAACTGTAAGTTGTAAAGTTCACCGCCTCCCATCAAGTGGTGCTAACATTTGCCGGCCAGATTAAAGCCCGGAGGTCTGCTCGTGTACAGCACCTGCAGGTAAGTACCCTCCTTCACATAAATGTCGATTAAATATCTGTGCCAACCAGTTTGTCCCCTTTCCCAGCTTTTCGAAGCAGCAGAATGAGGACATTCTTGAGTGGTTCCTGAGCACTCACCCAAACGCCCGATTGGAGCCGCTACCGGGGGCAGACAAATTTCCCTTGGCGCCCAGTATGGCTGGTGATTATCCACACGTTACAAACCTACATTACGCGCTCCGGTTTAGTCCTGTAGCATCTCGGACAAGCGGACTGTTCATTGCCCGATTACGTAAATGTCTGACTCCAATGTGATCTATTGGAACTATTTTCACTCAATGGACATGCTCAAGCGCCCAGCGCCATTAGTTACGGTTTAATGAGTACTCGTCCGATGCAAGTAAATGGGTTTATCGTTGCTCCAGTTCCACCTGAAATGATTGCATGTTGAGGATGAAGTCAACGTGCGAAGGAACCTCCGTCGCCTTACCAAAACCCCGCCGCAGTCCTTTGGGTGCAAGAAGATTACTGGCTTCCCGTGTGCCCCGATTTTCGGTTTTTGATCCAGGGACCGGATTTTGTGTGATTTAAGATCCGCCATGGCAGCTTCAATGTTATCGACCTACCCGCAACCTCTGTCAGACGTAACCAGAGAGGGGAGCCCTTCGACGACACAACGACCTCTTACTTCGAGACAAATGTGATGGATTCCACCATCCGGCTTTTTTTTCAAAAAGTTTTCGATGGGACTGTTTTCGCCATATGGGTGCACTGTCATTGTGGTCAAATGTTTTGCTCAATCGGACGCGTTTTGCCACATGCGCGACCTCCTCACTTACAAAGCTCAATTTTGGTATTTCCAAGGTCAACGAAGACCGTGTAAACTCCATGGTCCGGAAGAGCCTACCAACCAACCCATCCGAGCGATCAACGATTGCCCATGCTTTGTTGTTGCCGAAGGAAAATCAGTCGGGCCACTACCTCCTTCTTGCTGACTTTTGCTTTCATTACTGTCCGATAAAAGTCTGCCGACTTCTCAATATCAGGTACTGCGACAGCTACATGGTTAAGAATGCCGAGTTTCCACACAGGACTGTCCTGACGTACGCAATTTGGTTCAGAAACCAATTAATGAGCGATATTATCAGGTTGCAGCACCAGTGGAAACGAACCTGGTTGGTGGCGGTAACAAAGGTGCGGCCCCCGGCGCCAGGGGAGGAGCGCGCAAACGTACGGGCAAGGTTAGTAGCGAGTGCGCGACTATGGAACATTTTATACTTGTCAGAGGTTACTTAGAGAAGAGATTCGGAAAAGGGACGCATTGGGACGGAGACGCTCGGCTGGCGGGCCTGCGCGCGCGTGAAACTCAAGCTCACGTGACGCATGCGGTGGCCAGCTTGCTTGACTTGCAAGTTGCACCCTCCAGATCATTCACGGAAACCCTGCACATCCAGCGGGTAGCTGCTGTTTTTTTTATTGTGCTTGCGTTGGCGTCGCCCGGTGTCAACGACGCCTGGTTATCTCAGTCATCACACATTTGCAATGACTGCGGGCAGAGGCGCGTTCATCGTCTTTGAAGGCGGCGACCGTTCCGGGAAGTCAACCCAATGCAAGCGCTTGGTCGACTCCCTCAACGCCATGGGTGTCATTGCAGAGTTGCACCGGTTTCCAGGTCAGCTTATATCTCTTGTTCCACAACCGCTCCTTTGTATTGGTGCTTGAGGATAGATATCTGACAGATCGAGCAACGCCGACTGGAAAGCTCATCGACGAGTATTTAAAAGGCGGCCCAGGGCATAGCCTGACCCCCCAGGCCGCTCACCTTCTGTTCTCTGCAAACCGATGGGAAGCAATGTAAAGCAGGGTCATTCTCTTACAGCTTCTCCTTCATCCCTATCTCTAACAACACGGGTTCTCACAGCCCACATTTGAAACGCACCCTGCAATCCGGCACAACACTCATCGTCGACCGCTACGCCTACTCTGGCGTCGCCTACTCAGTAGGTGCGCAAAGCCTGCCCCTCGACTGGTGCAAACACCCCGACGTGGGTCTGCTCGTTCCGGACGCAGTGGTATACTTGGATGTGCCTGTGGAGGTCGCAGCTGGGAGGGGTGGGTTTGGGGG
>JADGKA010000165.1:0-33516 GCA_027604605.1 Borealophlyctis nickersoniae | reverse complement strand
CGAAGTTAAGCTGGTGATGGCGCAGTCAGTACTGTGGTGGGGGACCACACGGGAATACTGCGTGCTGTAACTTTTTGACTCGTCGGGGGATGACGAGAGGCAGGCACACCAGGAACCAAACAGTGTGGAACAGTGTTGCTGTGTTGTGATATTGTGCAGTTGCTCGTTCCGTCCCCACAATACATTATAATTTGGGCACGCCCACCATGAATCAAAGGATGTGTATCAAAAAGTGTGCGAGCGTTACCCTACGATAGAGGAGTCCACTGAAGCTGGCAGCAGACAGCCTGGATGCCAAGCGTCAACCAGCCGTCTAACTACTTGTTGGGAGCACTTCATCAGTGAAATCGACGTCTCTGCTGGATAACAAAATAGAAGTACAGGAGATGCATACTTAACATCATGCACTGATTCGCTCTTTGCTAATTCGTAACGGTAACCCCCACTCGTGTTCCTAACCGTTGAGCGTTTCAATGGTTGCGATGTGATGCGACAAACATGTAAGCCTCTTTTTTGCGCCTTCATTGCACGACATAACCCAGCTCTCCTCGATATTGGTTTCCATCCCTCCAAATATTTCAACACCATGCACTCGGTCGCTTGTACAGACGTGGGCATACGCAACTGTTTCTCATCGCCGTGGACTGTTCGCATCCCCTCTGGAGACTGACTCCTTCAGCACATACCTTCCTGGTAGTCATCTACCGCACAAAAAAGAAAGTTAATGCATCGCAACAACCACGCGCGCAGTTATGGTATCCCGCGTGGTCTAGAGGTGTTTCCCACTCTTTCGCGATCATGTTGAGAAACTTGTCAAAAATTCCAACAACGTAAATAGCCAGCAGCGTATTTCATTTCATCGCGTCTTTCCCCCTCCGACATCTCCCAAAGGAAACCAACCAAGACAACGAATTGAAAAGGAAATGACAGGCTATCCAGCTTGGATTGGAATTTCCTTGGGCTGATCCCCACTTTGCGCACGACGCATATTTCTTGTGCGAAGTAAAATGGAAACAAATTCGGTAAGGCAAACGAACTGACTTGCCTTCAAAGAAAAAAAATTGTACTAAGGTCAGATACTAATCAGCGGGCGCAGTTGTTGATCAGCGGGCGTTTGTTATCCCCGTGCGTATTCTTAAACACGCTCAAATGTCCGTACAGACGCGGCAAATTATCATCCGGATTCACCAGAGGACGTGAGTATGTAGGCTAACTTGGCAAAAAATGTTTGAGTTAAGAAGTAGGGAAGGAATGCCGCCGGAACCATAGTACTGCCAACTGCGGCTTTGAGGTACAGTCAATTCCTCGCCGTATTCTCGCCGAAGTCTCAAATAAGCGCCCAATCCCAGGAACCCGTGGCAAAAATTGAAAAAAAGGAGCCCACAGAAGATCTCTATCGACATGCCTGATGAACCCACATCAGTTCTGGCATATCTCGTTTGCTGCGACATTATAAACGACATTCTTCCGAGAGCCAACTCCCAGTGTCAGAACCATCCCCAGCCCACAAAAAAGTACTGCCACCGAAAGTGGGCCGTTTGACTCAACCGCCGCCAAATTGTTTGGATTTGGTGGTTCTTTGCTACCACTACGATAACAGTGGTGGTAAATGCAACAATCAAATACGCAGTTCGAACTGTGATTGTTGACACAACATGTAATATTGTGGTGGGTAAAAGCGCGCGCTGCGTCATGCCTTTGGCCCTGACCATCGTTTATTTCGATACTTTGTGAATTTACAAACAATACACAGGAATGCAAAGTCTTTTTTTTGGAACTACAATGCCCTGAGTAAAAATGTTTTTTGTCTCAACCGTTGCAAATGTATTGAATCCAGGGAAGTCTTTTTGCCTTTTTTGAGCCTTCATTGCGAGACGAGACATGACAAAGAAGATGACATGATAGAGCCGGCTCAGCTAAAGGCTGGTTTTCATCCCTTCAGATGTGGAAATCATGCATTTGTTCGCTCAGACCGACTTTGAGCATGTTATTTGCGACTGCTTTTCATCACGGTCGACGTGTTCGCCTCTCCGCCGGTGTAGAAAAGGGGAGAGGCCTTCCGCGCGATCCTTTCCGTTGTTCGTTTTTGCTCGCAGCACAGCTGTAAAGTTGCGAATGGGGTGGTTTGAGAGATGTTTGGATGACATCATCTGCCACAACCCCTAAAAAATCCAGTGAAACGGACCACGAAGCACGACGTGGAGTTTTTGAGCACCCGCGGGGTGTTTTGGATTTCCTCTGCCACTTGATTTCACGTTGAGAAGCTTATTGGAAACTTAGCCCATATCAAGGACGGACCGCAGGACCAAGTTTCATCCGTCAGTTCCTTCTTTCGCCCTGTGAATCAAATAAAAAGAAAGGAATGCAAAAAAGGTAATCCAAGTCGGAAAAAAAGGTAATCCAAGTCGGAAATGAAAGAGATTGGAACTCCCCAGGCCGCACTCAAGGACTTTCCATGTCGCATACCTTTACTTGCTCCAATAAGTGAAGATTGAGGATGCCAAATGTACCAACCTGCTCTGGAAAAAGCGCTGGGTCCCCGGGGACCGTCGGAAAACACCGCGCGCAGTTGTTGATCACCGAGCGTCTGTAGCCCGTGCGTATTCTTGAAACACTCAAATGTCTCACTAAATTAGGCAGGTTAGATCCAGGGGCCAGGGGCACCAAAACATGCGCAAGAGTGCCTCGAATGACCCGCCACAGACGTCTCGCTGTCACGGACAATACACTTTGGTAACCACAGTATGCCTTACACACTTTGGCCACCACGGCATTCCATCATCACAATCTGCCCACAGTCGTCTACCTTTTGTACATGTTTCGCCCCTTTTGTACATCTTTCGCTGGCCATATTTTTTTGAATCAAGCCAGGGAAATGTTTTCATGCGCGCCAAAAAGCCGAAAAAAAGGAAGATCGCGCCGAAGGGTATGGGCAGGTTTGATGAATCAACATCAATTCTGTTAACATATGCGTTTCTCGAGTTCTTCTGCGGATAGGCGCATCTAAACGACTGGGACCGTAAGTAGAGACCCTGGAAGAGTGACATTCACGTCCAAAAAAAAAGTGTCTTCGTGATGTGGAACGCAGCACTCGGTCTGAAACCACCGTTAGTGGGCATCGAGCGCTCTGAGCATTCTTCTACTCAACTGCCTCCAAACTGCTCGGACATGGCCTCGCTAGCCCCACCAAAAACATCACCCTGGCCTGTGAAGATTGCAAATACAATTTATATTGCGCAGTCCGGTTTACACCTGTATATTTGGACAGGCAAACCGTGTGATGCGGAAAGCGTTGCAAGGTTCATCGGCTGCTACTGCCGGGGGATTTTTTTTTCGACACCTTCATGGCACTGCCCTGAGTGAAACCAGGAAGAATGTATCTCCTCACAATAAGAAAAGCAGGGCTGTCGGCGGTGTTTCGACCGTTGACGTGCTCTTCTTGGAAGACGATTTCTCAATGTTCAGGTATGTATGTGTACTCCCAATACACTGCGGTTTCGCTACGCTCGCTGTTTGGGACGTTGACACACTCTTCATTGAAAACGGATTCTCTGTCGCTAGTGTCCCGTATATGCACAGCCGTTACATGCGGTCCCATTGTGTACTGGACGAAAGGTACATTTGTTTGGGGGCACACTCTCCAATGAACTCGTTCTTGGTGCTGCTTCGATATGACCAGAACGTGCCGACGTATCGACACGTTTTTTTGGCAACCGCCGCACATTTGCCTGGCGTACATGACAGGGAGGGGCATCAACTCTCAACTCTTGCGAGAGGTGCCAGTGTTCAGTGAAGTGACGATGCTTCTGGTGCTGGTTCGACGGATTACGAAGGATGCTCCCTTTTTGGCAAGCCGCACATTTGCGTTGCGCAAGCCACAAAAACGAACATTCATCCACCCTTGATAAGACGCGTCCCCACCTTCCTACCCATCGTCGCTCACGCTTCGGTGAAGTTGCAAGAGACCTAATTAAAATGGCCGGTTGAGTCCACTCTGTAGACGTTGTTGCACTACTCGGCAAAAAAGTCCAACTTGGTGTTGCAGGTGCGATATTACTACCCGCGGTTTGAGCACCGCGTTAATGCATCGTCGTTCCCCGACTTGATGCATTCATCTCTTTGCGGGATAAGCGATCGTAGTTGGAAGATTTACTCCCAGTACGCCGTGGGCTCAGCTGGGGGTAATGGCATTGGATCTTGCGCATGTTGCAATAATTCAACGACGGCCTCAGCGCTGGTGATAATGGAATTAAGTTTGCAGGTGTTGCAAATATTCAACGACGACCTGCGTGGCCTTCAAGTCGGACTACTTTTTGTTTTTTCCAAGGCTATATATGCATTTGGGGTGCAATGGCGGAAAAAAAACCTAGTCATCGGACTTGTACTTTCGGAATCAAAACACACGTAGTTAACTTCCAATCAACCAAGTCCGTATCCTTATCAGGTTTACACGTTGCGATCCGAAAGCGCAAGCCGGCTGATTTGAATGCCCACCGAAAAGAGGTCCTAAACACCATTGCGGGGCGCGAAAAAAAAAGGAACCACGCTTGTGCTGCAGGCAGCATGCCACCGCGCGCGTAGTTCCCGGCACCACCGAGACGCGCGCAGTTGTCAATGAATTGTATTGGCATACTCACATCGTCCTCGTTTAAACGTTTGCTTCATAATTTGAAACCGAAAGTAAATTCATTCGTGCTGTCGCCGCCGCACCACCAAACCAATGGATTGAGGGGAAAAATTTCGGATTTGGCGTGGACCACCTATGACTAAGTGCGTTGTTTCCATCACACCCAGTAGTTTCTAGTTCCTCGAGACAGCCATCATACTCGATTCAGAGTGAGGGAAACTAACTCACATCCGCGCAGGGGAAAAAAATTGAAATCTGTGCTGGCTGGCCGCAAGATTGGAACCTCTTGATGTCACTCAAGTAGGAGGGTGCCACCATCGTGCCTCTGCAAGCTGCACGAAACGGGCGCTGGCATCTCGTGGAAGGTACTGGATACTCAAGGGGGAAGGTCAAGCCGCAGGGTTCAGCAGAAGCAATACAAGCTTATGCGGGAGGAGGATGCGGATGGATGCGACTGTCACTGCCCTCGGGCTTTTAGAAAGAAGCTTTCTGGCCAGCATCTGCTTCAATTTGACGTTTCTTTTTTTTTCACTGCTCCCGCATTCCCCGCGGAGCCAAAAAAGACAGGCGTTTCGTGATGACATTGCCGGTCACACATTGTAATGATCCAGCGTCGTTTGTTCCCCATCTTCATAGGATTAAATTGGCCGCTTCGATTACACTCCTGCTGCGCGCTGACAAAGAAAACGCAACAAAAAAATGCAGCCAAGAAAAAAAGGATTGGACGATCAGCATGGAAACGTGAAAGTATGGGCTCCACTTATTCTGCCACTTCGGGCGTCCGACAGTTTGAATACCAGAATTCAGGTAAACGTCAACCTCAGACAAAAGAAAAGGAACGCTGCTCGATCAATGAGTTTGATGTGAGGCCTGCAAACAAAAAAAATTCCTTCTTCGTTGGACTCCAGACGCGGGGTTTGGATACCATGTATCCCAACCAAACTCCTCCTCGAATTTCTGTGTAGTTTCCTCGACGCATGTGGATGTGGGCTGTCCGGTTTGCGAGCAGCCGAAGCCAACCAGGGGGTTAACGTGGAGCTTGTGAACCGGGCGACCTTTACGCATTCAGAGACGGATAGTTGGCCCCACCCATAGGACAAGATGCTACGCTTGTTCTGCGCTGTGAGTGTCTGGAGTGGTTACTTTCGAGCGATGCGCACTTTCTCAAACGCATGTGGTCATTCTCGAGGTCAAAATGAGCACGAAAAACGACAATATTCTGTCCATCGCAGCCAAAGTCAGTGAACATAACTTATACAGGGGCCCAAGAGATGAGGCATCAGACACCCAGGTGTCAACAATAGGGTTGGCTCCCAAACCACAAATAGAGAAAAACGCTAACCAAACTACAATCACTCCATCCCATCTCACCCCTTCCCTTCCCATCATAGAAAGTATTGGGCGGGTAGCCCCTCGACCCCTTTGCTGCTGCCCCACCACCACCGGCTCCTCCACCGCAATCTTCAAATGCCGAGAACAAAGAGGGCGCCGAATACGCCGCCGACGATGGCTCCTACTGGAAGGCTGCTACCGCTGTTGCTGCTGCCAGCGTTGGTGCTAGCGCCGTGGCTGTTGGTGCCGTTGCTGCTGCCGCCGTTGCTGGTGCCGTTGCTGCCGCCGTTGCTGCCACCGCTATTGCTACCGCCGTTGCCACCGGACGATCCGGTAGAGTTGCCGGTAGTGTTGCCGGTGGGAAGGGAGAGTTCCTTGCATTCGTCGGGCACCCATTGGGATGGAAGAGCTGTCGACCGAGGTGTTGTGAAGTCGATGTTGCCAAGATGATATTGGCACATTACTGTGCCTTTGCCTTGGTTCGCTCCAACGACGCATGTAACCAATTCGGTGAGGCGTGCGCATGCTCCCGCAGCTTTTGTGCATGAACTACCGGAGATCTGGCAGCACCTGGGAGACGAATAGCGATATTGGGAAGGAGATAAGTACATACAAAGACGATGCGATAGGTGCAATGATGACCGCCACCGCGCAACTCGTAAAAAAGTCTTTTGCTCACCATTGCGAATAAATTCCAGCGGACGCACTTGCAGCAACAGTATTCAAAACAGATCTTGGTACGGAGGAACCCAGGAATGCGTCTGTCACTTTGGTCACGGATGCGGTTGCGCTTCCACAATTTACGGAAAACTGGTCCGTGGTGCCGGCGACGGGTTTGGGGTCGATGCAGATTTGCAATTGAAAATCATCGGGACCGATGCAGGTTTGGCCGGCTGTCAAACCGCCGAGAGATGTTACGTTGATTGCTCCGAGCTGAGCGCTCGCGGTCGAGAAGAGTGCGAGGAGCAGGGCGGAAGCAGCGATGACGGTCATATTTCGATAATGGAAGAAGTATTTTGTTTACGAAACTTCTTTTATGTGTCTTCCTTCGAAAATAGAAAATCGAAGAATGGTGGGCAGGGATGTGGCGGGGGATTCGTTCTTTCAGTCGTTCTTTTATGTTCACCTGCAGAAGGTGGAGGGTCCTTCGGAGGGTACTACAAGCGGCGGGCCGCAGCCACCCATCTCCTCCCTTCGTTTCACTTTCGTCCTTCGCTCTCGGATGCACAAAACGCCCATCGAGACGTACATCCCCCCCTACCTATACCCCCCACACGTTCAGTGACTTGACTTTTTGTTCAGCCGGCGGGCGAAACGTGTTACAAAATGGACAGAACCGCTAGAACCGGCGCAACCTCCCAGCAACCTCCTTCGGTTTTCTCTTCCGTTCGATGGGTTTCAATGCGTGCGCAGTTGTTTACTGTCCGACTGTGTGGCTTGTCCACAACAGAATGGCCCCCTGCCCCCTTCTTCCGGACACCGACGCGTCGGTTTGAATCCCAACTTCCCGCCGGAGAAGGGTCCCTCCAGGTCTGTTTCTGTTCGTTATTGATTGTTGAGGCTGACAAAAGCTCCCGAATATTTGTGAATATTATTTGATCATCAAAAGCGAACCGCGGCGATAGCCACGGGATCACTACTCTGTCTAAACCATTCACTGCGTATCTCACTTGTAGTGGGCACGTTGGTGGTAACAGCGGAGGATGGGACCAAAAAAAATCAAAAAACGGTCAGGGGAAAGACTGGAAAATGCGCGTCGCCTACGCACACTGAACTGGCTAGTTTAGTTTTGTCAGACTTTCTCGCTTTAACTATAACCCTTCACAAATAACGAGCGTCGAGTTTTGAATCGCGGCACCGTGATGAACTCCCCGTGAAAAAAACCAAATAAAGCAAAATTTCAGTCTACAAGAGAACTAGACCTTTTTACTCTAGAGTCCCCGCTTCGGCAAACTGCTTACTGCTTCTCTCTTGCGTCTTGACCCTGCGCATATGGTGTTGATTTCGAAAGGTCAGGACCTCAGCTGAGTATTGTTTGTGGGAAACATTGTGGGAAAAAGTGTAAGACGCACAACATCAAGATGGCTACGGGGAACCCCGGACCGCCATTGTCGCAGGTTTTGGGGTGAGACCCATCTACGCACGAGTCGTTTGCTTTTTGTGTCTTGCACAATTGCAGCATGAATATCAGCACAGATGGTGCCCAAATCGTGGCTACTTGACTTGGTGGTATTGAAAGCTGCTATCGTCGGTGAAACCTATCTGGTTCGCTTCCTGGGTTCATGCTATGGCGATTTGCTCTGCGCATTCTTTTTTCGCGACGGAGGGGGCAGCCGCCCCAGCGCATAAAATACCTAAATTCGTGCTACATTCCAATGTAAGGGTTGGTTGACTTACATTCCTTCTGAATGCCGGCTTGCCGTGACGGACCTTTCCATCGCATCAGCCGGTTGTGGTGATTCAGTGTGCATCTGTAAACCTCAGACTCTATTTCAGTTCCCCACGCCGGTCCCAGGTTTTTTTTCTTCGGGAAATTGTCCATTGCTAGAACGAAGAGACAGGAATGCCCCAAACTTTGCCGGAGTAGCCACTAGTGCCGCAAAATTTGGCTGAAAAGGCCTGTAAGCGAGGTAAATTGGGATTACCGTTGTCAGAAAAGGTTTCAATAGATGGTATCCAATGCGCAGTTGAACAAAGCTTGGCGGGAAAAAACCCAACAAATCCAAATAAAACGCAAGATTGGACGTGATAGATCTTTGGATTCTGAAAAGTCCACATCGACGCGCGCGTTTGCAAAGTTGTAATATTGTCTAGACACTCCTCTCGACGTCGTGGTACCTACGTGAGACAGAAGTTGGGCCCCATCTGCGTTTTCACTGCGGGCGCAGCGGCTTATATACACCGTCTGGAAACACTGCGCATTTTCCGAAGGGCACACCCATTCTTGTTTGCCTGGTCCGGCAGCATACGACGGCGATAAGAAGGGGTTCTTCTGACCGCGCCGACACAAGGAAACATTCTGACCCTCTCTCCTGGTCCACTGCTTTCTGTGAAATCGGAATGACAATGTAATACCCCGCCACTGAACAACATGAATAAATTTCCAGCGCTCAAAAAAAAAAGCAACTAGACCGGCGTAACCGGAAGCTGTGGAAGGCGCAATGCCCCACCATATCCGAATGATGCGTGGAAACATCCACCGGCCAATTCCTAAAAGATGGCTGAAATGGCCGGGGTCGTTATCTCTGTAGGCCATTGGTCGCCCACCACATATCCCTCATCCAAAAGACACCCACAGATCATAATTACTGCTGGACTATATTTACAAGGAAAGAAAAGGAAAATACTACCCTCCCATTTAAACCCCAACGTCCCAAAACCCAGTCCCTTTGACTTCTTCCTTCCTCATCAATTGTACGACTCTTCTCTATCTTTTTCCCAGACCCAAAGAGATCTTTCTGCCCACACGAGTGAAGCCAGAAGCTATAGACATGGGCGTCCAATGGGAAGGGAAACAATCTTTGCTTTCATTTGATGACCTTACGGGCCGTGCCGATTTGGCAAGCGTTCACCTAATGTAATCGGAAGAGTTAGCAACGGCCAGTACGATGAGAGACTGGCAAGCCATTCCAATCTCACCTTCGTGGCAAAGCGAAGTGAGCACAAAGTCTCCTGGAAATTGGTAGACAGGGGCGACACGTTGACGAACATCAGCGTCTTGCTGTTGCCACCAAGCGATCCCTGAAGCAGGTAGGTCAACTAAAGATGATGGTAAATCAGTGAGTATCCAAACGTGTCGTTGACTACAGCCTGTGTTCACTCACCTTTGAATTGCGGTAAGGAACATGCGAATCCTTGTTCGCCAACGAGTAAATCACATCGCCCAGACAGCTCAAGCTCTTGTTGATAGCCTGCGTTTCCTTCAACCGATCTCCTGTCGATCCGCTGGCCGACAAACGCTCGGACCCGGCCAAATCAATCAAATTCAGGATGCCTTCACTCGATTCATCAGTGAGGGAATTGTGGCCGTTCAAGCGCAGGGTGAATACGCTGTGACTGCGCGACGAACGTTCGTTGCAGTTGGTTGCCGCAACCGCGCGATTGTGAGAGGCTTTTTTGAGGAGCTTTGCCACTTCGGATGGTGAGGAGACCATCACTACAACGGAGCGTAACCGTAAGTTTTTGTTTTGGCGGGGAGAGTTATCTCATGGCGGAAACGGTACTCACCGGTCACGGCATCCGTCACGGTCGTCTTCCCAGTAGTCGCATTGTGCTTAATATCATGCTTTTTATCGTCCGTTCCACTCCCCAACAAGTCTCTGATTGTCTCGTTGTAAATCTCCAAAAATTGTCCTTCCATCGTGTACGTCCAACCCTTCTCCTTCAAAGACTCGGCTGTGGCGAAGATCTGTTGTACAGTGCGTGGGATCATGCCCATTTCGTCGGGGTGTTCGTCAAAATTGTCAGGCCCCTCCATTCTGAGTCACACAAATGGATGAGGCGACTGCGATCGAACTATTTGTAACGACTAGCGCAACTTACGTGTAAGTTTTGCCACTTCCAGTCTGCCCATACGCGAAAATGCACACATTGTATCCGTCCAGTGCCGACTGGACGAGTTGAGAAATTTCCTCAAATACTTCAGCTTGTTTAGCCTTGGGTTGGAAGACCTGATGGATGGTGCGACATGTCAAACGCCTGCCCATCACATTGCAAAAATCACACCAGAATTTCCGTACCCTGTCGAAAGAAAACGGGTATGACTTGGCGACAGTTTTGCTGCCAGATGCATTGTCCTAAGGATAGCCATTAGTCACTGCTCCAAATATCAAAACGGAACGGTTTTGACACTTACGACAGACTGAGTCAACTCAATTGCTTTTTCATCATTGTCAGAGAATGCGATGTGTGACATGATTTCCTCCGGTTTCTTGTCCTTTGCCTCCTGGCCTGTACAAAATAATGACGAGTTATTATAACAGACTGTAAGGTCCGGAAAACAATGAGAGGAACCATACCCAACGGCGGGCGTACGCGACAGAAGACTCGAATGTTTCCTTTCAACTCCTGATGACATTGTTAGCTACAACTCTTCCAAAGCACAAAAAACGCGGGAAGTAACAAGTTACCTGGATGGTGTTATGCAACCGGCGCCTCAAAGTCTCCTCCTCTCTGACCTTTCCTTCAAGTTCCGCCACAGTCTTGTTCGCCTCTTCCAACTGCTTTTCCAATTCTGCCACACGGTCATTGCGCTGCCGAACAGTTTCCTCGGTTTGCTGTTTAAAAGAAGACATCAGCTCTGATTAACACACTCAGTTCGTAATGTCCGGACCTTACTCACCTCAAGTTTAAGCTTCGTGGCTCTGCATTCGCTCTCAATTGTAAGGCTGGCAGCGGATTGCGTCGCAATAGTCGACTGAAACCAAGACATCGTATAAGATTTTTGCATGTGGGAAGCCACGTCGAAATTTAACTCACCCGCAGCTGAATGTTTTCGTCTTTCGCCAATCTCAATTCTGTCGTCAAATCATCCCTAGCATTTTCCAATCTCTTGACATTTGCTTTGATATCCTCCATTTCCCTGCCGTGCCGGGATTTCAGTGTGGCAACTTCCTCTTCGTGCCTTGATTTTGCAGACTAGAAACGTGCCCAAAAATGAGTATTGGCAGAAACATGGGCAAGGTCACCACAGTCATACCTGTAACTCGTTGCGCAATTCGGATAGATCCTTAGAAATGGTCACATTTTCCTTCTCCTTAACCTCAACTTTTGATTCCAAACTTTGGCGGAATGCCATAAGTTCGTTGACTGGACGAAATGATAGTCAGAAATATTCCCACCAGTTACAAAGGTCGACCAGGGTTCTTACTGGTCATCCTGCTCTGTTGTAACTCGTCAGTCATCTGCGCGAGTTGCTGCTTGGAGTCCTGGAGGCGACTCTCAGTTTGGTGATTGTACTCTTCCAAATCTTCCAAACGGCCCTAAGACTCCGGTAGAACGATGATTTGATTTTGCATTCGGAGCGCAGACACCTCCAAACTCGTTAGGGACACCAGCCCACCTTTACATCCCAAGCCGGGCGTTTCTTTTTCTTCGGCGCCGCAGCGTCCGTGGATTCATTCTCAGGAGTTGGAGCTTTCGACGGAGCCTTTGACGCAGTCGCTGTCGCACGGGTGGCAGTTGTTCTCGACCCTGCAATTCCAGTTCTGGTTGTGGTTGCTCTGCTTGCTGCAGTAGATCTGGCGGATGCCGCGGATCTGGCCGGTGCTGTGGATTTGGCCGTTCCGGTCCTCGCAGTGGTTGTTTTTGCTGCCGTAGATTTAGCAGTAACCGGCTTAGCGCCCGGCTTGGAGGTGCCCGCGGCGTCAAGGCGTGCCCGTGTATTTCGCTGAGTGGCCGTTCCAGCAGCTGGACCTTCCGGCTTCCGCTTCAACGACGTGGTGTGAACTTTGAAGTCCTCCGCGGTTGGTTGTGGCTCCTGTCCGGTGGGGTATCGTTAAGGCTTGAAACCGAAGTGTGCAAGAAAACCAAAAGCAAACCGCCGACTCACTCCTACCTCTGACTGTGTTTCAACTGTTTGTTCATCACTTTTGGCGCTTGCGGCTGTTGCAGACGCCGCCGCATTGAGAGCTGCAAAGTCAAACTTCTTGATCGTGACGGGCGCAATCTTGCTGGGTGCCCTTAACCGGCCAGGAGTTGCCGCTGCCGCCGTGCCCGCTGTCGAAGGTGGAGCTGCTGCCGACACCGCGGAAGCCTTATTTGGAGAAAGGACGGTGAGGGTTGGATTGTCAGACGGCTGTGAGTGCTGGGGTTCTCTTTCATGTCCCAAATGGGCAGACACTCACCCCGGCCTCTGTCTCCGCCTTTCCTTCCATGAGTGTTACACTGTACAGTTTCTGTCACCGTATTTGCGACTGACTCTTTCTCTCCCTTTCCGCGCGCAAAGGAACTTGGCAACGAAGGATTGTCTCTCGGGTGGAGGATTGAGCGATGGAGGATGGGAGACGGGGTGCAAACCTCGAGCTCTGCTCGTTCCAGGATCCGTCCGAACCTTCGGATACTGCAGCGGTATCCAAATTATTTACAAGTTTGGAAGCTAGTGAGCGAGACTGGGAAATCATAACAACTATTATAGGAGATTGTGGTTACCGCCATCAAATATTGAATGGCGTTCGACCATAAAGATTCGGTGAACCACAATACAGTATGTGTCAACCCAATATGTGTCAACCACGTTTTCCATTGTTGTAGGTATCGCATCTTCCCAGCAAACTTACTGCCACCGCCTAAAAATCTCACCCAACCACCAAAACGACTTCCTCCTCTCCACCCTAATCAACTTACACTCAGCCGGTATATATGGAAGCGATCGTTTCCTCCCACAATCACCCCCACACCCAACATCCCCACATCCCAAACACACCACCGCCGCCTGTGGGTCGCCGACTAGCACCCTCTGCGGCGCCCGGGACAAATTCAACGGCACGGGTGGGTGCTTTATGTGATGCGCCGAGTGGAGGGGTAGTGGGATGGAGGAGTGTGATGTGGATGGGCAGAGGTGGGATGTGAGGGCTGCTGGAGTTTGGAAGGAGTGGAGGCAGAGCGGGCAGTGGTGGCGGTAGAGGGCGGGTTTTGAGGACGGGTGAGCGAACACGGAGGGTGGGTCTGGGGTGTGCATCTGATGATGTGATTAGTCCGGGAAGGGCTCCATTCCTTTGGGAAAACGAAGGCGTTGCTTCCCCATCAAACCTGCTCATAATGCCGGATCCACTCAGCTCTCGTCGGACAATCGCTGCACATTTCGTGCTGACTGCATGCGACAGTCGCGTAGCAAGCCTTATGATTCTGTCCGGCCCTGCACATGACTCTGTACCGGTCGCAACGCGTCGTTACATGTGCAGCACGTTCGTTAGCGCTTTTAAAAGAAAAGCAGTGAGTTGATATGTATTCCGTCAAATCGAATGGAAGGATGGATTCCAGTGCTTCCAGTGGGCTGAACAATGAAAGAAATGCGGTATAAGTCGTGAACCTCGAATATAAGTAAAATCCTTAAGGAGCGCAACCAAACACGCACTGATGCCGTTTAGCAGCCTTTGCAGCCAAAATTTTCAAACTCTCGGGCACGTTGGGAGGCAGAGGTACAAACCCCTCTTCGCTAGCATCCATTGGACAATAATACCGTCGTTTCGGGCAAATCAGCCAATGATCCTGCCATTGTCAAGAAAAGTATCTCCTCTCAGCCCCATACTCGTCCTCAGTTCAAGGAATGCACAGGCAAACTGTAGAAACAACCTCAAGGTCACAATCAGGTACTTTTGCCTTGCAGACGCAGGTCGTTACTGGAGAGCTGAGGGATAATACTCTTCCGACATTCCCTGTATGCGGGGTGGCGAGAGGTGATGTAAGGGAACAACGGAACGACATGAGCAATTGGAATTCTTTCAACCTTTCTTTCCTTACATAGGTGGAGGTCGATTGGTGGGACCAAGGGCGAGCCATCTGGAACATCCCCTACGTCCATCTCGTTCATTGGAAGACAATGAAGCATGGTTGAAACCAACGCAGCAAAGCACCTGTGAAGGTGGCGCATGCGGGTGGCGCGGCATGGCTGCTTTGCCAAATGTTGCTCAAAATGTTTTCAAAATGTTCCTCAATTGTTGCTGCACCAACCACATAGTTATTACATAACTAAGTTACTGCAATAATAGAATAGGATTGATTCTTTTAAGAGCAACAGTAGACAAAGACTTGAATTTTCTACCGTAAATCTCTGCTTCAGCAAATCTATGTTGCACGTCACAGGAAGAGAAGTTCCGACAGATGCTACGATCCTCGGATTTGAACCGACCATCCATCCGTCACCGAATTTCGTTTCCTGTAAAACTCTCCATTCGCTTCAACCACCTGCACAAGGATCTTATCGGAATCTGCTTCTTTGAAAGCCCACAATCTCCGATTATCCAAGCTCCACCAAACATCCTCGTGCCAAACCACGCGTATGGGGTCAACGTCGTCCTCGTCGAGCTGGCCCCATCGCAATGTGTCCTCCAAATCGTAAATTGTGCCATAGTCCTCGTCAGAGAAGTACCGACTGATGCTGCGCTGGGTGTAGCGAATCTCACTGGGGTCCAGGTGACGGTGACGATGGATTGAATTGGTGAAAGAGTTGGAGACGCGCCAAAACATCCGTCCGTTGGCACTCTTCACAAAATACGTTCCATCCGGGCCCAGGACTACGTCTTTGACCGTATTTTCATGAAGGATCGACCTGAGGTCATCGTCCAACTCCCCAAACCACGCCGACCCATCTGCAAATTGCGCCCAGTACCCGCCGTCTTCGTCCATCTCAACACGCCTCAGCCCCGGAAGCCATGACTGCCGCCCCCTCAATCTCCGTACCAACGAATCCGGTAGACCGTACCAGTCATAACCCAGTCCCTTCTCCGCACTAAACCAGGCACCATCCGGCCCAAACGACAGCTTTCGCACCTCGCCCTGAACGTTGAAATCCTCCAATCCCCTCCAATAGCATTTATTGTCTTCGAATTGCACAAACGCGTCGTCGTCGCTCTCTTTTCCCAAGGCAAGGTAAGATACCGGCGCATGGCCGGCGTTGTTACGACCGTTGATTTTGTTGTGGAGCCAGGTGGGGATACCGTCCCACACCTCTTCGCCATCGGGGGAAAGGATGTAGAACGACCCGTTCGCTCCAAGAGCTACGACTTTTGGAACTTGCATTGTGATGGCCAAAGAGCTCGAGAGTCGTTCTGCCGCAGCATGTTCCAATCGCGCCCACCAGCCACAACAGGTGCAAACAAACCAACTCTTAGTATTGTCCGCGCGGCAAACTTGCGATTCTGCCAGTCCGCAACCGGTGCAAGCCGGCTGTGAGTTGAGCAGAAAAAGAAATAGCAGAAAAGAAACGACAACACAAACAAAAACCACTGAAAAAATGAGGATTCCACAAATTTACGTGGTGCCTTTCGCACCTGTGATGGTTTCGTCCGGGATCGAACCGGAGACCTTCAGTGTGTTATACTGATGTGATAACCAACTACACCACGAAACCTGGTTACTGTCGGGGGGCAAACTTGTAATACTTGAACCGACATAAACGAAGAAGGGTATCCAGCCGACCGAAGGACATCCCGCACCACCTGAGCAGCATTACCCCGTTAAGAGACAAATGTCCGTCTGCAAACCACTGCATGTCCATCCGGCAGAGAGGAGTCTTAACATCACAATTTCAACACAGTGACTGTGTTGCTCTAACTACAATTACTTTTCTACTTTACAGCACAAGGCCATCTTCGGTGAAAGAAATCCTTTCCAAATACCGCAACTCTAACATTTCCACTTAAATCCGATCCTGATGTAGTGCCAACCCCTTCACAGCAAGTTCTCTCTCGTATCTGCGGCGATAAATGATAGTGTTCGCTTGAGTAATGAAATGACGGTAGTAATCCCGTCGGATAAAGTGCTCTTCACCAACATTTGCAAATCTCCCGCAAGTAACTTTTGCAAATCAGCGCGACGGTGAATGAGAAGATCCTCGTTTGCTTGGTTGGTTTCTTCTCGGGTTCTGTGAAGCGCATGTGTGCGGATGAGAACTTTGCTATCTTATCTGGAGTGCCCTCTTTTCCGTTCACTGAACGTCAAACCGCAAACTCTCCCGAAAGCTCACGTTTCGTGTTTTCTCTTCATCTCACTCTTCCACGCCACTTCGCGTGCATTGTCTTGCCAGTTTGACACGAACGTTGCTTCGCGGTTTCTGAAGCACGTTGTGAGGAAGCGAACGGGTCTGAAGGGGAATGGAGTAAAGGACGACATACCGCCGCTGAATATCTCGCTGGTGCTGGAGCCGGTTCTCTTCCTGTTGGGAATGCGCGGGGTCGGATGGGAAAGTCATGGGTCACATCGTGCATTCTCAAAGTTCAGGCAACTAGTACAGCAACAGTTTCGGGGGGACGAACCAACCTTGACGCGTTTGTTGTAATTGTGCTCCGCTTGGAGACAGAGTGTACTCTTTCGACAGCTGCTGCTGCCCGGTGATGATGACAGTTTATCTGTATAGCTCATAATGCAAAGTCTCGGATGAAGAACGGCCGATATGTGTGGGGAGTGATCAAGTTGAGCAGTGTGTCGAGAAGAATGGAAAGTGATGGGATGAAGCACGGGCGATGTGTATTGGGAGGGCGATCAAGTTGAGCGGTGTATTGGAGGAATAATAGAAAGTTACGTAACGCGTCGGACCGCGGTATCCGTAAGAATCGAAATACCAAGGTCCCATCTCCCGTCTCCATCTTTAGGGATTCATAATTATCGAAGTGTCAAATAATAATCGAAGTGTCAAAAGGTGTCAAAAGACGTGCCATCGCCTGAACCGACAAGTGTTCTCATGTGGCAATCGAAAACACTTGAACGGAATGCTGACTTTTTACCCAGCAACCGCTTGACTGCGCATGATCCGGCACTGCTTCTTGGTGCCCGAATCCTATAAAACCATTCCCATGGACCTGAACCCCAATCCTCATCCAAACCACCGTCAAGAACCCATCCATGCCCGGCACTACCAAACCCTCGCCCCACCAGGAGCCCATCAGAAGCGACACGCACGAAGCGCGCTCTGAGAGGAGCTACTTGGCAAAAGCTCATGATGGGAGCATTTCCAAGGAGGCCCGGTGAGTAGCGGAGACGAGGCAAAGGTGCCAGGTGGAATTTTACCGAAAACTCAGTTTGAGTACTTCTATCGTCAGTTCCCGTCTTTTTCTCCATTTGCTTATTTCCTTCCTTTCTTCCTCCACCTTCTTAGAACTCACGCTGCCGAAAGATTTGCTGAGCTCCACGAGGCCCGGACGGGAGAGAGAGTTGACCCCAGAGCCGAGGCCGCCATCGGCGATGCGAAGGCTGAAGAGAGGCAAAAGGGGCGGCATCACACGATTGAATGACGGGTCTTCGTCCGTCGAGTAGTTGTCTAGGGATTTCAGAAGTGCATAGTCAAAAGGGAATATTCAATAAGAGTGGAAAGAAAGGCGGGGATGGGCGTAGTTTGCTTGGAGCGGAAGTGAAGAGCATAATGCCGTATATGTTCCCTCGATGTGATCGTTTAGCCATTTGTATAAATTCAATTTGCTACATAAATTCAGGTTGCTTTAGCTGCGCATCCCCATATTTCCCGGTGTTCATTGGACGCTAGGTTTATATACATATTCAGCATTGCAAATTGCATAACTGCTGTTATCACGTTTTCGAGACCCCCGGCGACCGCATGTGTTTCCGCACCACCTGCTCTTCCAACCCAGGTTCACTGATCACGCATATCTTGATAATCCCGCATGTCTTCTGAGCGCCGTCTACTCGCACCACACCCGGCATGGGCACAACACTGTGCGATCGTTGACCAGGCCCGGGAAATAAGCGAAGCGAAATTGTGTTTTGCCATGACAAGAGCCAGCAGGCTGCATTCGCTCAACGCAGAAATCTTGAGAAACTCGACCGGTGTCGCCCGGCTCCAAACAGGTCTGTAATCCGCTCTCAGCTAGCTGCTCTCGGAGCATGTCATGGGGCGCGGCCGGAGCAGGAAAGTAAAGTTTGACTCCGACGGCTGCGCAGCGGAGTCGGAACCGCAAAATACGGCCAGCAAGGTGATGCCACACCATGATAAATTTGTAGCCAGATGGCGACGAAGGTGCTATCTTGTGCATAGCATCCGCGACGCTCATTGAACATAAACGCACCCACAACCATTCGGACCGCAGCTCTTCGTGAACTTCTCCGTCAATGTGCTCGCTGAAGTTTCTCCACAAAACTCTTGTAAACTTCTTGCAACTGCTGTCCAGATGGGTGTTCGTTGAGCCTTCTGGACATAACACTTGAAGAATCGGTTCTAGTGAACCAAAGAAGTTTGACTTGCTCAAACGCTGGGTAAAACCCCAATGGATGGCCTCTGAAAGCGCGTACTCGATGGCATACACAAGATGCATCTTCTTCAATGAGTAGGTCGCGTCGGGGCAAAGGAGACCGAAGTAGCGCTTTGCCTGTTCCATCTCAATCCTTGTTTCGAAATCTTTGGGAATGAGACTAACAACCTCCCGATGCATATCGGCGTAAAGTTGTTCAAACTCCTCCACGATACTAGTCAAGTTGTATCGGGATTCCAACTCGTATAGCCCTACATCCCCCTGAACTGCACCCCGCTCACTTTCAAGCTGCGCAATTTCGCCGCGAAGGCGGATCAATTCATCGTCCGCACTCTTAACATTTTCCTTCAGCTTTGCGAAGCAATGTTGAGATTCAGCGAGCTGCCCTTTGAGAATTTCGTTGTCACTTTGCAGCTGGGCAATCTGGGAGATCAATGCCCCGTTGTTACGAATGGCATCCTCCTGCTCTCGATGCTGAAAGGCATAGGCTTCCCGTAAATCCGCCAGCTCCACCACGAGCGCCTCGTTGATCACGCCCCCAGAACTATTGGCGGATACACAGCGTTGTTGCACTTTGCGCTCTGGTGTAGCGTCAGACGCTGGACTCTCGCTTCCGTAATTATTATCCGTCTTGCCTTCCAGTGGATACCACCTCCTTCCGCAGTTAAGAAGCTTAGATACGATTTGATCTTGCTTCAAGACGCGAAATTGATCGCGCAATTCCTCCAAAAGCTGGTCGACCCGAGGAACAAATCTTGTGAAGGCACGTACGTCATCCAGAGTGGTTTGTGTCATGAAACGTGGATCATTCAAGTACTCCACAAGCTGACCTCGCAACAATGTCGAGGACGAAGAAAATGCCGGGCCAAACCGTTGGATTTGTCGAAATTTGTCACTCAAACCTTGAACACAATCCCGACCGACGCAATGCCCAGCGATTTGCTGAATTTCGTAGCAAAGCCAAATGTATTGCAATAGGAAGGTGTTGCCCGTTTCACTCAAAAACTCATAAAAGCAGGGCCGAAGAGTCAAGTTGGAAAGCAAACTCGGGACCGTCTGAAACCGCAAAATGATTGGCGCCATGTTCTGACTGGCATATCGCTTCAAACTGCGTACTCACCTGAGGGTACCTGTCAGGCTGCAATGCCTCCAAAACAAGCACTCGATTCTGGAGCTCGGTATCCCAGGATGAGGAAGCCACCTTGTTTCAGACGGGCATCAGTACAATGCAAAAGGTACCGTCGTACCACCAAGTTCTTACGACGTTGCCGCTCCACTACTGACCTCAGCGTATGTAGGTTGGTTAGGTTTGGAGCCCGAATTACCCATTCTGCAATAGTTTGCGGTATTTTCTGACAGAAAGTGGGTGGGCTGGTCCAAAAAGTGTCTGTGGACAGAAAAGGGTCCACCGTGAATTATAACGACCTGTTTAATGACAAAGTGTTCCATCATCGCATCATGCTGCGCTTCTAGGTATCCAAACGACCTCAAAACATCCCAAAACAAAATCAAAATGAAAAAGAAAATACAACTGCTTTCCGACGAGGCTCTTCATATCCCGCCCAAACATCATTGTTTGCTTGTACCTTTGGGCAAAATAGCTTTTGCTCTCCAATTCATTATTTTCACCAAACCACAACGCAAAGAAATTGGGCAGGCGAACAAACTAGTATTGCAAATTCTCAAGGCGAAACTACTTTCCCAAATCCCAAAACACTTGAAATATTGCCAGCTGAAGCTTCCGACTCCCAGCGAACCCCCACTATCATCAAAACTCATCCGTTCCTTGCCAGTTGCCGTTGAGGAGACTCCAAATGCACAATCAGACGCACCACACCTTAGCTTTTGCCAAAATGGTGCGGTCGTTATACAAGCCAGGGCAGAAGGCAAATCTGTAGTCTGTCTTCTCATGGCATGAGGACGCCGTTTCCATAAGCTCACGGCAAAAGAGCACCGCAGGCTCCGGTTTTGTGACGTTTTGCCACGTTTCATCGGTTTCTACACTTCCGTCACTTGCTCCTTTTTCGCTCGCCCCTTCGGCCTTTGCTCCTTCCTCGCTCCACGCAGTGTCATCCACATTCATAGGTTCAGCGTCAAGTCCGTTATCGGAGGAATTTGTAACCCAGCTGGGTGGAGGCATCCAACAAACGACGCCAGCAGCTTTGCATCGCAACGCCAGCCCAATGAACTCATAAACAATTTCCTGCCAGCGGTGTCGATCCTTTTCCGAGTCAGGAAATAACTGCAAGATGCTGGAAAGAGTTATTTCCTCCTGCATGCGGAGCTTTGAGCGGATACTCTCCGGCAGCTCCCTCAGGTTGTATTGTCTGTTCAACTTTTTCCACATTTCACGCCTGTACAAAGCAACCAGACGACCCATTTCTCCGGTGGGATCACGTTCTCCATCCTCCCACAGGAATTCCATGCTCTCTTCCAGACCTCCGAACCCCAATCCGGACAAATCCGGCTCGCTTTCGACCAGGCAATCGTAAATGAAAGATTCCAGCGCGCAAACGTAATGCGTTTTCTTCAGACGCCCAATATTGTCAGGGCACAGTTCATCCCATAGCCGCAAGGCAGGGTGATTTTCAAACGGCGGAGAAAGCTTATGGAGTTGGGAATGGATCTTTGAGTAGAGTGCCTCAAACGCTTCTACGATCGCCACGGGGTTGACGGATGACTCAATTTCGTACAATCCCACCTCCCCTTCACGTTGAGCCCCCATCTGCGCTTCCATTTGCGTGAACGTGTCGCGCAATCGCTGCAACGCCTCCCGCACACGCCCCAATTCGGCCCGATTGGTCACTTGTTCTTGTTGGAATTGTCGGGCTAGGTCCAAGTAGTACTTTTTCTCATGGTAGGCCTGACGAAGCTGTTGCTGCAAAGCCGCTGTTCTTTCTTCAGAAAGTACACGAGTGGATGCAAGTTGTTCGGAGAGATCCGATTCGCGCGCTCTCAAGCTCGAGACCGTATTGTTGAGCTCCAAAACTTTCTGGCGACTATATCCATTTGCTCGCTGGCGAGGCCCATATTGGTCCAAAGCTTTCTTGGTTTCCTCGTCACAGACAGGTCCGATGGTGTTCGCCCGAATTTCTGCCCAGGCAGCCCCTTCAATGTCGTCCAGCTCACAAAGCAAGACTCTGTCCCGTTGTTGCGATTTGTTTCGGTCGAGGGAAATGAGCCGTTTCCTGATGCTCCAGGATTTCATGGACAGCTCTTTAGCACCGCCCGCGAGCCGGGCATTTTCTGCCATGCAGGTCACAAAGTCCGAGACAGAATTGGTCTTGACACGGGAATCTTGATGCTTGACCTTGAATTTTGCATAGTGCGTAATATACTCAAACAAGATACCATCGCCATGGGATTTTGCGTATTCGCAAAACCTTTCGGCCAAGGGGTGCTCGACAATTTCTTTGCTGGTCTTTTCAGTTTGTATGCCGTCGTCAGCAAATTTGATGGATGTCAAAGAAATCTGACCCACTCACCGTGGGAACGTGAAGTAGAGCTGCAAACATTTCGCGATCTTGTTCAGGAGTCTAGGAAGGTCGTCAACGTCTCGACGCCTTTGCGGAAGAGAACGTGGCTCCACATTTCTTTTACCTGTCCGTGGCCAAAGAGAGCGTCAAAAGCGGCTCCCACGAGTTTGTTCATCGAGATGTCCGAGTTCAATGCAGGCACCTGGGGAAACGGATTGTTATAAGAAAAGTGCAAATATACTTGTCGGACACTTGTCGGACGCTGGAGATCCCTATAAGACATGTCACTTGATCCACGTCAATCGTCGTGATCGCGCAGCGGGTGGGATACCGGATACCATTGGACCCCTCAGTGATCCCAGACCTACCATCATATTGCGACAAAGGAGCAAGGGTCTCTGTCAATCTGTCCGTCAAATGGCCGTCCAAAAATGGGAACATAAAAAGCCTACTGGCATTCTTTCCCACCATCCCTTTTCATTCAAATCTTCGTCGTTTCTCGCTATTTTCCATTTTAACTTACAACAAAAATTCAACAAATGTCTTCCAGCACCGGCAGCGGTTCTCGAGACGTGTTTGGTTCCGGCAGTATGCTATTGGCTCCCGCAGATCACCGCGTGGTGGTCGCATTCGACTTTGGCACGTCCCATTCTGGGTTTGCGTATGGTACGAGCCGTTTCCCTTTTTATGTGGATGAAGTGCGGAAGGGTTTAAAACATCTGCTATGTTGTTTTTGCTGTGATCAGCCCATGTGGCGAACGGTACTATCGAGGGGTAAGTTCTTGCGGTACGGTTTGGTTTACGTTTGCAACGCGAGTTAAAAATGCGGTTTTGGACAGGTTTTACGAGTGGGACGACCAACCTGCTGTGAGTTACACGCCCATTCTCATGTATACAGCCTGGCTGCAATTATTAACCCCTACAACCATCACTGCGCAGCCATACTGCAAAACGCTCAGTGCAATTCAATACGGGGGTGACCTTCGGCCGACCCACTACGGGTAACTACTGCGCACACTCCAGGCAAACTTTCCACCCGTGAACAGACTCCTTGACCTGATTTTTGCAATTCCTGCGACACCTACTTTTAGATACACAGCGTTGAAAGACTCGCTCAACCGCCCCGATGCCCCACCGCTCCTCACAAGATTCAAGTTTGGGCTCGAGCGTTCCTCCCTTGACCGCATCGGCGCAGATCTACCCCGCGGTCTCAACTGGTCCACAGTGATTACAGACTACTTGAAGTGCCACCACCAAAAAATTCTGGAGTTGCTTCAACGAAAGTATGGGCCCACGCTGCAGAATGAGGACATTCTCTGGTGCCTTACTATTCCAGGTTTGTTTACCACATCAACGGATTACCGATGAATTTCGTCATTCACCCTGTTTGGTTCGTTCTCGCTTTTTTTTTGGTAGCAATGTGGTCTGAAGAGGCCAAGCTCAACCTCCGCATGGCGGCCGCTCGCGCTGGGTTCATTCCCACCGCCGACCCGACATCCAACCGCCTCCTGGTGATTTTGGAACCCGAAGCAGCGGCGCTGTACTGTTGCAAGAATGCACCCGAGGCGCAGTTGAAAAACGATGACATCTTCATGGTTGTCGATGCCGGTAATTCTCGTTTCTCAGTTCCGTCCGAGATGCGGGGTTCCGGCGTTCTCACTCAGTTGCGCTTTGCTCTCTCCGTTTGAACCCCAAGGTGGCGGTACTGTCGATATCACCGTCCACAGAGTCATTTCCGGCGCAGTGTCCGGCCATACCCTTGCCGAAGTTTGCAAGGGCAGCGGCGAGCACTGTGGTTCGACCTTTGTGGATGAACACTTTCTCGCATGGCTGGCTGGAAAAGTTGGAGAAGAGGCTATGGAAGTGTTGAAAAGAGACAAGCCGAATGGGTACTTCCAAGGTGAGAAAATCCGTGATTACATTGCCCGGTTCATGAGATTGATAATTTGTTTCGACCTCCAGTTTTGAAAAATTGGGAAATGATCAAACGGCAATTCCGAGGCCCAGAGGATTACACAGTAGTCCAGTTTTCCATTCCTGGCGCCCTTTACAATCTTATCGACGACGTTCACATGGAGGCCCTCGAAGAAGAACAAGATGGCACCTCTGATGACGTTTTTATTCGACTTGGCGACATGCTCTCCTTCTTTGACCCCATCGTTACCTCGATTTTGGAATTGATCGATGCGCAGCTGAACCGATGCCCTGGAGGGCGCTGCGACAAGTTGTTCTTGGTTGGCGGCTTTGCGACTTCGCCCTACGTCGAGGCCAGGATCAAGGAGAGATTTGCCGGCAAAGTGTCTCACTTCATTTATCCGGCCGAACCAGGAGCGGCGATTGGTATGTTCTGAACTTAAACTGGCCCGTACGGTCGTTTATGAGAACAAATATGCACTCATTGGTACACTTCGACCAACAGTGAAAGGTGCAGTTCTGTACGGTCTCAATCCGCGCACCATCTCCGCTCGCAGATCCCGTTACACCTATGGCACGATTATGGCGATGCCGCAATCTTCCTACCGCGCCATCCACCCGACGGGCCATAAGGGCCACCCGAACGACATTTTCACGCACGAGGAAGATTATACAGTCCAGGTCCTTTGTTTTGTCCCTGTGATGGTCAGTTCTCCATAGTCGATTCCCCATCAGTTGTCAGCGCCCAGGATAGCTTACGGTTTCACCTTTCCATACCTCAAATTCAACAGAAAGTGGACCAACTGGTCGAAATCGATGAATTTTACAGCACCAAGTGCGAACCCCTCTACCGCCGCCTCACCACCGTCACAATCCAAATTTTCGCGACTCCTCATCCAGTCGACCGGCACACATGCCGCAGCGACGTGCCTGAGTTGATCAATCTTGGAAGCTTGACCGTCTCCGGCATCCCTTACTCTGGCGACAGGAGCATCACGCTCAAAATTTACTTTGGGAGGACGGAGCTGACTGTCGTCGGGAGGGTGAATGCTACCGGGGTGGAGAAAAGGGAGATGATGATGTTTTCGACGGTGACGGAGTGAGCAGGGGAATGAGGGAGGGTATTATTTTTGCATAGGTGCCTTCGGGTGGCGAAATGTTTGGATAAATCTAGGTGTAGGTAGCGCAACTCGCAAAAGAGGATTTGCAGGTGTAGATAGCGTAACTCGCAAAAGAGGATGTTATGCAAATCCGCAATTACACTACATTAGCAACTTTCACCCTTCGTCCTTTCATTTTCAGCTATGTTCCTTGCGACTTAGCCGGTTGTATGTTTCTACCCGTTCCTCGTCTGTTTCTACCCGTTCATCGTCTGTTTCTGTGTGTGTGTGATTTCCGTCCAGGAGTCCTTTATATCGCCCGCCAAGCGTTTGGAAGCCTGGCGGTTGTATTCTCTGCAGCCCAAGAAAATTCAACAACAGTACCATACAGTATACTTTGGCTTTTAAGTATACGATCGCCTAGTAACACCTCAAGGGAAGCCAGTGGTCATCTCAAACGCGAGGAGGAACCTGTAGGCATTCTCTCCCATCGCAACAATGGCACTCTGGAGTCATCCATCACCACCACCATACAAAATATCACCAACGCCGTCGGGGAGAATAACGTTGCCAAACAGCCAATCATAATGAAGCGATAAACTAGCCAGAAGCATATACTTTAACTTCCCGAGTTTCGCGCGCAGTGGATACCCATCGGATACCCCCAACCCCTCCCGATTCTGTGGGTAACTTGGAAATCACTGCTCCCACAGCTCCCACGACCACTCCACCCTCTCTCACCTTCTCCGCCCTTCCAAAACTGCGGGCACGAATGCGCAGTCGCCCGCGCCACACTCGAGGAATATAAATAGGGCCCCCCTCCCCGCTCGTTTCTGTTTTTTCTCCACAACCCTCCGTGGCATTCGCTCACACGCATAGACCCATCGCCTTTTACTATGGATCTCCGTGCGCGAGTGTCAAAATAAATGGAGTAGACCCAATTTTTGAGTGCTATTCATTATCCCCCAAAGTGGGGATAATTGCCGTGATAAATAAAACTAAGAAGAAAAAATGTGTGAATAAAGGATATTTGCCATTAATCAGAACAGGTACATAATCATCACCGACGCAACTCGCTGGGCCTTTCAAGATGTACAATATCAACCCATCAAATCACGACCTTTCCAAACATTGTGAGAACAAGCAACGTTCTGCTGGCTTCCGCCTGCCACTTCCACATGCGAAGTCCCCGTATCCACTGACAGCGTTGCTGGCTAGTTCCAGTGGGCGCGGTCAGATATTGGGGTCTTCTACCGCTAAATTTTGGGGGGTGGGATTTGGGTGGGATTTCGCGTGTTTGTCCAGATCCTGGGATTTCGTCCGTTCTCCCTCCCGGCAGTTTCGATTTTACTATGAATGTTCAGCATTCTCCTGCCTGCGCCGCATATCTGACCGCGCAATTTGAAGTGTCTCGGCGAACTGGAGACATTCGAAAATTTCTACCCTCAAATCCCCACAAGCCTCATATCTCACCGCGCCCATTGGGTGCATTGTCGGCGGGGTTTTGGTTTGGCGTTTGCCTTGCGTGACTTATCGTCTGCGAAGCATTTCTGGCACCGTCGGCTGAACGGAAAGAGACGGGACGTCGTCGATGAAATCACAGAGGGACGCTCCAGCATATATGCAACGCAGAGCGTCCACCGCAATTCCTGAGATCACCATAATCTCCACAAGCAATCTTTGCAAACAGATTGGTCTAATTTATTTACACGCGCATTCTACATACACTATATAAAAATAAGCGAGGGGTGTTCACGGCAATCTCATCTCAAACAACAGCGCTAATCGACACTTTCTCAAACTTTTCTACAAGCGATTCTAGCATGGATGTCCCGTTGATCATCTGTGTGGTCAGAGTCACGAATTCTCGGTGGCCTGCAGATATAGGACGGTGAGCGGATGGCATGATTCAAAAGACCCTTTCAGGAGGGAGGGTATACCTTCTTCTTGCAGCGACAGGAACCGCAATGCTGAAACTTCCGTGTACGTGCACCCGCCAAGGAAGACGACGAGGGTTGTGCGATGGTTGTTTGTTTTTCCTGGAGAGCATTAAAGTCAGCCGCCACATTCTTAACCTCGTCCTCCCAAGCAGCAAGCGAAACGCAGCTCTCCCAACTTACTTTTAGCAAACCCGCCCCCATCCACAACCTTCTGCACTTCCTCGACAGTTGTTCCCCCAACCAACCTCAACGGCTCCTCCCACCCTTTCCACCCGACAGTCGCGCCAGCCCCTCCCGCACCAGGTTTCGCCGCAGCCTGCAACCCCCCGACGGCCGCCTGTACCATTCGCACACTAAGCGGAGCATACCCAGAATAAACATAGCTAATATCGTTGGGGTTATGCTCGTTCACGTCGTCCACGATCAGTTTGAATGCTTTGCGGATGGCGGGGTACGCCTGCCGGTGCGGAATGTGGATGTGGTGGTGGTGCGGCGCGGATGCTGTTGAGGTGGAAGCAGGGGCAGCTGCGTCCTGACGGCGGAAGAGTCCGAGTTTGGTGAGATTCTGGAGGGTTATGATGTGAGGATACCCGTATGTCTTTGTTTACAACAGAGAATATTTGTTAGCCCAAAAGGGTGAATCAACATTAATGTCTGCATACCATACCTGGATGAGCTCCCTTCGGAAATTCTCATAGTATTTTCCCTTGACGCCACCATCAACCAACGAATAGAGACAAAGTAGCCTCAAGACAGGCATCAGAGGTGCTTGCTTATCGATTAGCTCTTCAATGTAATCAATATGCTGTTTTCCAATGATACCGGCGACAAAATCTAGACAAAATGTCGAAATGGCGTCAGGAAGTGAAATAAGCACCGTGCTGCAAAAGTTTACATACTCTGCTGTACTTCCAGCATTTTATCAAACTCGGGGCCTGTAGTGAATTTCGAGATCTGTTCCGCAACTCCCGTATCTGAAACGAAACCCAACTCGTTGAACATGGAGTTCACAAAGAGCAAAGCGAAAAAACCGCCAAAATAACTCACGTAAACGGAGAGACAGATGCTCAGCTTGTAGCGTTCCCAACCGCCCAATGAAATCGCGAATCTCCGATACCGTTTTTGCAGTATGTCGCCCCTGCATCCGACATCGGTCACATTCAGGCAAAAGTGAATGATCCCCAGAACTCCAACCCACCTCATAATCATTTGAAATCCTTCTCGCAATCGTGTTCAACATCCCGCCGACAACCGCAAAATTAAAATCCCGTAATTGTGCGTACAACTTGTCGGCAGAGTTCAATGGAACCTTTTTTGGCTTATTGGATACCGGAGGGACAGCGGACGAACTGCCGGCCCCAGTGGCAGCCGCAGGTGCAGGAACGCCGGCTATGGATGGGTCGAGTTCGACAAAAGCTGCGGAGAAAGAAACATATAAGATTGCTCCCCCCAAAAAAGTGAAAAATGCAACAGGAATAGCTTTCCGCACAACGTACTGCTTTTGATACCAAAAACTTCATCGATCAACCCTTCATACGTCAACTGCGTGCACATGGGAGTAATCAAATCCACACTACGGTCGATGATGATCATCGAATCTATTTCCGATCCGACCGGGAAAATGCGTGAAGATGCGGCTTGATCCTCTGCATTAGCTTCAAGCTCTCGTCGCATCCGGAGGAGCAAGTCCGCTAGCAGCTGTTGCAGAAATTGTTGGTTGCCCGGCTCGGTTGCGTAATGACTCATATTAACCTTACCCGCGCGTAGTTGCCCTTCCCTAAAATGCGGGGTATGATTCCAAATACGGTTTGCAGTTTCATGATTGCCTTTGCTACCGAGTATACTGATGTTGTATCTCCATCCTGGCGCCGTGGACAAGCAATGTCAGCCCGAATGCCTGTGAAATCTTTCGGTCGCAAGTCCCCGCCAGTTCTTTCCACATCACTTCGGCCACCACATACGCGCAAACCGTCCTAGACACGGCCAGTCTCGCGATGTGCGGCATGAATCTACGCCACTCCGCCGAGAATTCGAAGATGTTCCTCAAGTCCCCTTCTGCAACCTCTTGCGTCGAAACTCACCAGAAACAGCTCCCTAAACGACCCATCCATCTCCAAAGACAAGAGATCATCCTCCAACGGCACCATATCCAAATGAAACTCCCGAATCGTCACATCACCATATACTCCCTCCTCCTCCAACACCCGCTCACAAATCATGGTCCGGCGCGGAACGAAACATAGTGTGTGATGCGTTGCAGTGTGCGTGCGGATTTGTTCTGGTGATCAATGTTATGCAAGGTCATGAAAATAATACGAAAAGCTGTCGCATTTACCAGCGACGAACCGCATAAACTCCAACTTTGGTTTGGCAATGTAAATCAAAGATTTGCAGTCGGTTTCGAGTTTGGTTGCGGTGAGGTGGTATATTTTCTCGACGCCGTGTTCCTGCGTACATAACGACAATGAGTTCCACCGCACCCCTTCAACTAAACTCGGACGCTGCGACATTCGCCCCATGATCGAACCTTCAATAGTGAAAATTCCGCTACAAGACTCAAAGGACCGCTCAGGAACGGGTCGATAACCAGACCCTTTTTACCGCGGACCTGTTAATTGCGTCAGTGCGGCTTTGTCAGGACCCGTGCATAGGAGGTCGAATTGGGAGCCGGAACAGCCAGACGAGTATACCGAATCTAACAAGTCTATGAGTTCCTTGCGCGCATGTTCACGGAGCGGTGTGGCCGTGAAGCCTGAATGACTAGTGGGATGCATTGGATGAGTTTGGGTGTTGGAGATGGAGGTCCTTGCATTGTCTCTCCTTGTCAACGCGCGTCTGGGTATCCTCCAATTCGACGTACAAACGTTAAAAGCACGGCGATTCCACAAACTCAAAAACCAACAGCAAAGACAATAAAACAGGCTCAGGAACTCAAATACATATTAAATGGCAACCAATGTAGTGCCATACAGCGAAAGAATTAATGACTGCAATCAGTTGGAAGAGTTGAACCGCCATAAAGGTTGAAAAGGGACGGGGAAAATAATCAACATTCAAGCAAAGGCTGACATGTAGAAGCCGAACATCGCAACCTGCAGGCAAATAAGCAAGCCGTAGCTTGCGGACCGTTTACTACGTTGTAGCCCCAGTCGTCTATGGAGGCGGACCGAGCAAAGGAGGGCAATGGCCTGGGTATCCCACGGGGCAGGTTTAATTAATCTCAGTGGCTGTCATGGCAACGGAGCAGGCCCTATCCAACTCTTCCGGCCGAAACGCGAAAGCGAAACCATTGCATTGGTGGGGATCCTTCCCCCACGAAGCCTTGCCTGCAGCCCGAACAAGCGTAAAACGTACGGACGCAGGTCCTGCAGATACTCCTCCTTGTCCGAGCTCCTAACCCTGATCCCCCAATTGCTCATCCAGCAGCCACAATGTTCCGTGTCCGCCCAACGTTCGTCTCCCTCGCCCTTTCGCGTTCGCAACCCGCCGCACGACGACTCCCCCTCTCCTTCCGCCCCACGCCCACCACCCTCTCAAAGCCATGCGCATCGTCACCATCACCACCATCCATTCTCCTCCCAATCCGCAATAAAAGTTACGTTTACGGTGGTAGCCCTCGCCATTACCGTCACGGCAAAGCTACCGGTACCCGCTCCAAACAGTTTAGCTGCACCTACGGCAAACGCAAACCCCTAGGTGGAAGACGAAAACCGTGCAAGAAATACAAGATGAAGACGCATCAGGGTGCCGCCGCTCGGTAAGATTTCTTTCGGTTTTTCCCAAAATCAAGTTGCTTGTTTTTTCACGCTGGCGCTCATCAACCAAATCCTTTTCACCAACGTATTCGCAGATGGATGGTGCTGCCTGGAGGTCACTTTTACCGCCGTCAAGTGGGCGTCAACCACAAGAATTCGAAAATGAGGCAATGGAAGCGCCACTCGAAGCGGAGACGTGTCCTTGCCACCCCTCAGCAAAGGAGACGGTTGAAAAAGCTGATTCCTTACTGGAACAAGCCCTACATGCAGGTGACGAAGGTTGCGTACACGTAAGCGGGGTTTTGGGGCGGATGCTGGTGGATTCCAAAATGGTGGGGGCTAGAAACATGAAACATGAAAAACTCTTCAATTGCTGCTCGCATCGCCCATTTGTCTTTTTGATGTCACGTTTCCTTTTTTGCTATTCACGCACGAAAGTCGAGCCATTTCTTTCCATAATACGCTGCTCCAACTGTCCCCAAAGTAGCCAACATCATAGGAACGGGTTTTCGTGTTGCGATCGCACGGCGGGCCATGGCTCCCGCCAGGAGAACGGACGTGGCTGTGGGGGGTAGGGAAGAGTTGGATTAGCGGGGGGGAAGAGAAAACGAAAAAGCAACATGCTATTCCTTTCGTTTCTGTTTTGCGTTTACCAGTGGCAAGTTCAATCCCGTAATCCCTGTTCTCTTGCAACAAGTACCTTATGAACCAACGGACAAATTAATCAAAAACTACCACTGGGCGTCAAATCGGAAAATGTTGTCGTTTAAACCCAACTCCGACCCCCAAGAACCCCTGCACATCCTCCACTCACCCTGACGCAGCATACAAGGCACCAAACGCCAACCCGGCAATCAAGCTGGGCTTCGACCGGGTCTTTGTGTAGCCGAGGACACCGCCGACCGCGGCTGGGTATTGACGGGCACAAAAGGAAGTGGGTCAATGCATGTAGGAGAGTGGTAAGAAGCGAGAAGAGAGACTACTTACTGAGACCTGCGAGGGTGTATGCTGGGTGGTGGGACATTCTGGTTGTGGATGATATTGGATGACTTTGGTTCAATTCCGCTCCTTGGAGATGGCTTGTGCCCAAGCCAATTCAAGCCTCGGGCATATAAGCAGACGAACGCGTCGCGCGTCCCCTCGTCCCCTGGATAGCCTCATTCTCAGGTCGATAGGTACGGCTGTTTTTTACGGAACGTGTTCGTTTGGCCCATCTATTTGTCCAGACACATTCCGTCTCCCGTCTCCGTGGGCATGTTACGCGCATCCCCAAACTCAACCGCCAAACATGCAAGAAAGTCCACCCGCGTTTCTTCCGCATCAGCTTCCTCATCCTCGGGAACCATACACAAACCAAGGCGCGGAGGCGGAGGCGGAGGTGGGCAAAGACCACAGTCTGCTCCGGGCGGCAGTGGTGGTTCATCGTACGGTTCACCACATGGGGGTCACGCAAAGTCCAGACCGGCTACCGCGGGGGCCTCTGGGTGAGGGAGTGCACGATTGTGCCAAGGAAATGGAAAGATTCTGATAATGCTGCCTTTATCTGCTAGGCGAGCAAGTATGGCGGAGATTACGGTGCAGTATGACATCATGGGGTCTGCGACAATCGTCAACCAGAGCAGTGATAAGTTGGTAAAAACTCATGCTCCGACAGCTTCTGACGGGACCCGAACAATTTTTTGGCTGACAATTCAATAACTGTTCTGTGCTTTTTAGTTTACAAAAGTGTATACTGCGTCGCGGAAGGGGAGTGCCGCCACAGGCCGGCCTCCTCCGCCTGCATCTGGTAACAAAACAGGCTTTAATGTTTACGGAATGATAAAATATTGACTTGAAATTGTGATTTGCCATGACAGCAAAACATGCTTGGTCGCCCTCGCCTTGTCTTTTCATTGAGGTACGCCCCTTGTGTCTTTCACGGGATTTCAATCATCAAAGTGTCTTTTGACAAAATTTGAATGCACACCACAGCCGCTGACACCAGCAGCAGCCAAAAACGCCAACCCCGCCATCCCAATCTCGATCACTTCATCCAGCAGCATTAACCCTTCTTCGCCGTCCGTTTCATTCACATCAGCTTCTTCAACATCTTCGCTTACGTCGTCCGATCTCACACCTTCAACCCCAACCAGTACCACCCCTCTCCAACTTCAACGCCCCACTACATTGTCATCAGCATCCTCATCAACAACGTTCCTTACCCAACGGTCCTTCGATATCAGCGACCGGCGGGGAAGCGGGCTGAATGCAACATCATCCGACACAGGTGGCTGCGCAAGTTTCGCCGCGACAGCATCCGGAACGGCAACCGCAAGCGCGCGACCACCCCCGCCTCCATCCCCGCAAATTAGTCGCCCATCGTCTGCTTCTTCGTCGGCTGTGACGCGGCCGGTGGTTGAGGCTCCGTTTGAGTATCGGAATGGTGGGGGTGGGGTGGCGACGAGGATTGGGT
>JADGKA010000164.1:0-33530 GCA_027604605.1 Borealophlyctis nickersoniae | reverse complement strand
TCCGGAGACGGTGGCTTGTGGGCTATATATCACGTGACCATATCTGTCCCACCGTCTGCGCAGACGACCGATGCAGACGCTATAGAGTCTGGTTGCGTTTTGTACTGATTAATATACAGATTTAACCATAACCTTCATCATTGTAAGCGCAAACGAGCATCCCAGGACGGAATCAGACGTAGTATGGCGGACTGGCAGGCAGAGTTTGTGACAATAGCACGACCGTAGTTGCCTTGCAGCATCATGTGGGACTGAACATGGGCAGCCGAAGCCAGAGTTCTCCGCATGAGATGTTTTGCGCTATCGACGCGTGCTTTCTCGGAACTTCCCTCTTGCACTTCCCATTGATGCACCCCCGCAATCAAACGCGTGATCAACTAGGACCAAACTAATGAGTTTTTGCAAAAGAAATGACCATACAGTCACATCAGCCAGCATACCTTCTCCATAAATATTCCACTCACATTGATATCCGCATGTGTAGCATCAACGACGAAGCTGAGAATATGCGTACGATCAGGGAACAAGGGCTGTGTTTTCACACCCACACAAAGATGTTTTCGGACAACTCTGGGAATAGGGTACGGCATAAACTGCACGTGCGCAAGAACGCGGTGCGTATACACCCTCCGGTTTGCCGTGTATGTTCCGATTTTTTCCCGAGTCTGGCGTCGATTGGCGGTGCATAATGTACAAATGTAGTTGGACCCAGACGCTTCCATACGGAGCATGATACGGGCTAGCTTCTCATCATACATGCAGGGGATGAAGTGCAAGCGCACATAGTACACCAATGTAGTCGGGAGAAGATTTCCGCGAATGTCTGCGGCCAGGTCAACTTTCATCACAGTATTCTCAAGTTGGGCGTACTCTTCTTCAATGGGTGCCAGGCACACACTTTGAAGAAGAGGGTCATTTTCGTCGCCGTTGACCACACAAATGGGACGTGTCCGTCTCGGGGAATTCGGTTCACATTCCGGCCAAATTGGGGTCCAACCGGCTTCTAGTTTCCGTTCCATCCAACTACCGCATGCAGGATCCCTGCCATCATCCTCCGCTACCCAGAGCATAACTTGCGAATATCGAACACTCTTCCCGGACTCGGCTTTCGTCACCACCCTCCGTGTAGACCCCATTCCGTCGGCACCCGTTTTGAAAAGGACTTCCAGCATCCCAAAGTTCTCTACCCTTGCCAACTGCCCACTGTGATTCAAAATCTGCAATGGTTCCACCAAATCCCTTTGAATTGCGGCACGCACACCCCATCGGTGTCCAAACAGGACCGTCTCTTCACGGTTTTGTACTGACTTTTTCCCCACTACTGGTAAAAACGCGACTAAATGAGGGCCATCTGCTGTGGGCGTTGTTGGAAGGTATGTGCTTTCAATGTTTACTGTGGAATGGAGGGATTGAATCAGGGGATATCCAACTTTACAATTAACGCGTCGTTGAATCTCTAGGTAACCCCGATGACTGAGATCTCCTGCTACACGCATTGCCAAGCATTCCTGAGATGAAAGCACAGGAGACCCGTCACCATCCTCCAGCATCATGCACAGATGGGCTGCTTTTGCTGTCTGGTGATGGGTGTGGTAATATGCGCGCAGCAGGGATTCAAGCGCCTGCCCATAATTCTCTCTGTTGTTGCTGCACCACTGCTCCAGCAAGTATTTCGCCTCAGCAAGGCGTTTACGACGTGCCCTGGACGATACACTTGAAAGAGGGGGTTTAACTCGAGCTGGGGAACGTGCAGGGGCAGAAGGCGCGGGGGTTTGGGTGTTTGCATGCGTGGATGGAGATGTATTTTCGTCAGGTGTGCGGGGAGGGTCTGATTGGTTGTGGTTTGCAGGCATTTGAGTTGTAGCAGGTGGTGGTGTGGTTGTGAAGGGCTTCCATTCTACCCATTTGCGGGTGAAGTGGGGTTGGGAACGGTTAGACATGTGTGAATTGCGGTGAATCTGGGACGGAAGCTCTCGAGCTCGAGCTCGAAGCCGTTGGTTTCAAGCACCGCTTACATCACCAAGGACTTTCCTAATCGGGCCGACGAGGGTTCCTATAGCAAATTCAATGTGCTGAGAGAGGGTTCACTCTGGGTTCACCCACAACGACCACAACGACTGACGAAGGCGCAGAAGCCGCCAGATTCCCATGTGGATTTTTCATTCAATTAAGTTAGCAAGCAGTTTCTAGTACCGGTATCCTACCAGAATGGCCACCATCTCCCTCCAGCCGCACCCTTCCCACCCCCTGCCGTCCCCAGATCTCCTCCTACTTTCCGATGGCTTTCCGCCTCCGCTGCCCTCAGCCGCCACATTTCCAACTCCTTTTGCAGCTCCTCTAGTCTCGCTCCTTCGTGTATTCGTATCTCCTCAAACATCAACCGATTCCACAGGTAGTGCAAAGAAACCAAGGTTAAGGAGCCATACAGAAGGAAGTTTATAAGAGGGGTCCCAAAGCGCTGGGTAAAGGTCAGGGTTGGAGTAGAACCGGAAGAATTGGCTTTTACAACAAGTGCTTCGTCAGAGTTTGGTTTTGCAACAAGTAAATTCCCGGAACGCTCAACTAACCTCGGTTCTGGGGGATACCGGGAAGCAACGGTCGTGGTGGCAATCTTCTCGTCACTTTTGACTGTAATAGGGAGAACCTGCTATATGGAGATAGGAGCGTAACGGGTTGTCTCATTGCGTTCATGGTTCCTTTGAGACGACCGGAGCTCGGGTGGAGAGTGAGTGAATGGGGTGGTAAGCGTTCCTATGGCAACCGGCACCAGCCCAAAGTTCGGTGTCGCGAAACCCTCGAACCCTTCGCACGCGTTTTTGCCAAATAACCAATGTCCCAAACTTCCGTGCGCCTGTGCAGGGCGATTATCTATGAGCACTTCGGTCCCATTGTCGAGGTGCTTACCTGCTCGTCCTTTGTTTTAGGAGCTCCATGTCGATTGAACCCTTGTCTTACACGGATGCACCGAATAGAAAGTCGCACAGGCCCTTTTGACTCGAGGTCGTATGCACCTCGGCATGATACTTCAGGCTACCAAACTCAGCCAACGCCTTGTGAAAGAAAGTTTGTTTGTGTTGCTGCAACACAATATTGTTGTCTATGCGGAGACGGCGGAAGGGTCCAGAATGATAGTTTATTACCGAGCCGAAGTGGATAGAATTTTGCTCATGGATCGGTTCCCACTGTATGTTCAAACGACGAAGCAATTGTTTGGGCAACAGGTGAGAGTTTGTTCTTATTTGTAGTATATGGCCTTAGATTATGTAAAGAACAGGATTATTGATGGGCGCGGAAAGGCCTCGGAAGTTGTTATGGAAGTCCTGAAGCATGGACGTATCAACTGTCCGTTTTTGTCCACGTCGGCGTCTCTCCAAGTTCCTCCGAAACGAATAATGGACACATTTACACTCCTCGTTGAGGAGCGATTGTTGGTACGCGCTACCGCCGCAGACAGCATTGCTGTGGCTGATAGAAGGATGGCAGAAGAGGCCGAGGAGGTAAACAAAAAAGGCGGAATTCCTCTAACGGCGACGGAGATGAAGAAGATGCGCATGCAACTGGCGGCAAAGCGGGCAGAGTACGACGAAACGCAGGCGACAGGATCCGTAAGTTATCTGTCAGCATTGAATATTCCCCACAGGCTGGGTTGGCGACGCATTCTGAATTCGAAGGTTTGATTTCTCAGAAACGGAAGGTAGTTTTGGATTATGAGGAAGTGGAGAACAAGCGCCAAGCAGATAACTCTCTAGAAATATGCGGGGTAAGCAGAATGGCGAGACAACAACGGGTTTACCGAAATTAAGGTTTGCCAATGTTCTCAGGAGGCAAACCATTATCGGATAAATTATGAGCGTTTTCACGTACATTTGCGCAACGAGGTAGGCACAGAGATAGTGTTTTGATTGTAAGAGGCGTAGGAGTTTTTTTTTGACTTGCGTTGAAAAAAAAGGAACTGGCAAAACTCGCGGGGATTCAGGTCAATGATGCAGCTGGAGAAATCATCAGGCAAATGTTGCGGCATGTGGAAGACAAGTCGAGATCATGCAAAGAAGAAGAGCGAACGGGTACGGCTTCACTTCCGACCTGTGTGCGGGGTTATTCACTGACGGTTCGGGCTTTCAGAACCCATCAGTCAAATGACTGTCGCTGCTAAACTTCCTGCCGACACCAATCTTCTTGTGGAAGGGTCGGGAGGCAACAAGCTGGCGGAGTATATGGAAGTTCTGGCGCAAGAACCAGAGGCTTTCATTCAGAAAACGGCGGAGAGCGGAGGAGGGTCATACGCGGTGTGCGTGCGGTCTGTGGTTACCCGCCTTCAACAGCGGATCATCGAGAGCATGATGACTGAGAGGTTCGGGGACCACCACAAAAGGATTTGGAGGATTTTGAATGCTATGGACAAGTTGGACGAGAAACAGGTGAAGTGGGGTTGGTTGATTCCATGGATCACTTTGCTTCGTACTCATCCCCTAAATGTGACCCCAGATTTCCAAAATTGCGATGATGCCCCCGAAGGATGCGCGAAAATGTTTGTACGATCTGCATGAGGCAGGATTCGCATTCATTCAGGTAATTTTGGAAAACCAATGTGAGTGGTTGCGTATTGTTGCCTCAACTGCGATCAATCTCTTCAGGATGTTCCGAAAAACTCGGACCATACCGCGGCGCGTACCTACTTCCTATGGTATATCTCCATTCCACGCACGGTGGACTACCTAATTCAAAATGGGTACCGCGCGCTGGCAAATGCAAAGCAACGGCGGGCAAAAGAAGTTTCGGGGCGAGCAATGCTGATCGAGAAGACCCAACGTTCTGATGTTTTGAGCGGGGAAGCAAAACTGAGCGAAGCGGAACTCAAAGGGGTGGAACAACTCAATGGGGTGATAAAGCGACTAAGAGCAAGCGAAGCAAGGCTGGATAAGATGTTGCTGATTCTCAGGGACTGCTGAGAGATGACGTTGCTGATGGGTTAGGACCCGCTACAGCACAATTTCATATTCGACAACTATTGCCGCGTTGGTTCCTTTTGATGCAATAATTTATTTATTATGACAGACCTCTATTTCTTCTTCGGCTTAAAGATTAGAATGATAAACAAGAGGAAAACCACGATAGACAGCAGTATGATGCACAATTTGGCCTTGGTCCTGTCCTGAATCTTTGCGGCCTTTGTAATGGCGAAAGGGATGTCAGCGAAGGCCCAAATACAACGCGATAACGCCTCGGCTCACCGTCAATAGTTCCTTATGACCAGCCTCCATATGCACATTCGTCTGCTCGATATTGTAATCAATTCTGTCCAGCACTGTTCCCTGATCGATGACCATGGTTTGGATCTCTTTGAAAATTTCCGCCAGCCCAAGAAGGGATTTCACAATTTCATTGATTTCTTTCTCTCGTTGCGTGATGGCGCGTTCGTTGTTTTGCACCTGCTGGAGTTGCGCATCTGTGAATACCGCATCCAGGGCCTCGTCCTCAGCGGATTCTGAGGATCCCCCTTCCAGCATGAACACATCTTTCTTTTGGGTTTCCCGACCGCGTAGTTCTGACGGAAAACACATGAGGAGCATGAAAATAGGTGAAGCTATGATTCAAAAATCTTCGCATACTCTGTAGATAATTTGATTGAGTCTTCCTAAATGACTGCGAGAGATCCTGAAGCTTAGTGGCCAACGAAACTTGGATGTTTCGACTTAGTGCTTGACTCTGCTGGGAGGTGCTTGATGATGCCCGACTCTCCGAATGTACTCGCTTTATTTTCCGTTCTGAATCGCGGAACATCTGGAGAGTGCTTCTCAGCGCTTTCCTTCCGCGCCAGTTCGTTAAATAGTACGCTCACCTGCGTGATCTGATCTGTTAATCGATCTATTGATTGTTCCGCTCCAAGCTGGTCATCAAATCCAGGTAATAGATGTTTCTTGTGCAAAGCATCAAGTTCTGCGACTGAAAAACTGCAGAAGTCAGAAAGACCATCCATGGTAGCGAATCTCAACGTTAATACAGTGGCTAGTCATACTTTTGTCCTTTATTCGTTGCACCTCTTCCTCGACCTACCAGCGACGGGGTCAGTCTAGAATTGTATAATCAGTTCCTATGAGTTTCCATGGCGCATACCTCGTCAACAATATCAACCCTGAGGACAGATATCGCATGTGTAAGACAACACAGTCGAAAGTTCAATTAATTATGCCGTGCGAAAGAACCGAACTGCGCTTGTGAAACTCATACGTTCTGCTCACCATTTCGGTGGAAGTACAGACAACTCAACGACAACCTCAGAACTTTGATTGATTTCATTCGCGATGAGTCCAGCGCGTTCTGAGGTATCTATTGGAGGAGCTCGTCCGTGGCGCACGGCACCCGTTCTCGAAAATGTATTTCGGTACTGGAGAAACAAAAGGGTTCGACTGCGAGTTGCCATATCTGGGAAGAGTAGTTATGCCTCAGGTTGACACGGTTCTGACGGGAGAAATTCAGAGATGGAGTGCGGAATGCTATTGTCTCGCTGGCGTTTATGCAACTGCTGGTCCATGGCCACGCATCTGATGCCGTAAGCCTCCCATTTGTCCGAACGGGCGGCCGATATCCAGAGGCCTCTCGAACTCAAGACAACCCCAAGACAAGTCCCTTTGGCGAACTCACAAAGTGAGTAGAAGTTGGGACATGGAGGGGTGCCAGACTTGCGGGACGGAGAGCCCTTAGTCCTGGCCGCCTGGCAGATGCATGTTCCTCCCCGTTGGATGGATGGATGCGATGGATTGCGGGAATCGAAGGGCACATGGAGAAGTCGCATGGAATGCGTGCCTTCAACCCAACGGGCTAATTTTGTTTCGCGTTTCCTTCAGGATGACGTCGGACGTTGAAAAGTTGCAGGAGGTGAATATTGGCATGGCTGAGAGGGGACCTTTCCTCTCTCCAATATTTCATATGTTCTGGCGATTCGAGTTTTTCCTGGCATTCATTGTTTTGTTGCCCGAGTATAGATTGACAACGCTGAGGAGGTGGAGAAGGTTGAGGAGGAGGATGACTCGGACGACCTTCCCGAGGCCGAGGAGCAGGGGGAGGGTGAGGGTATTGGAATGGGTGGCAAAAACCAGAGCCGGTCGGAAAAGAAGGCCCGCAAGGCTATGGCCAAGCTTGGCTTGAAGCCCGTTCCCGGCATCACTCGCGTAACCATCCGTAGGCCCAAGAACGTGAGTTTGTGCTTTTTGAGTCACGCCTGTTGAGGCAAATGGTCAGGAACGAATCCGTCTCATGGATTTTCCACTTGCCAGATCCTCTTCGTGGTCTCCCAGCCCGATGTGTACAAGAGCGCCACCAGTGACAGTACGTAGATCCTGTGGAATGCTTACTGTGTTGGATTGTGGGGGGTTGCTGATCGTTCATGCAGCATATATCGTCTTTGGTGAGGCGAAGATTGAGGACTTGAACTCCCAAGCTCAGGCCGCAGCCGCCGACCAGTTTAAAGCTCCTGAGCTCACCCAAACTGAGGAGGAAGATGAGGAAGTACCCGAATTGGCGGAGGAGGAGGAGAACGTGGATGACTCGGGTGTCGAGGCAAAAGACATCGAGCTTGTCATGCAGCAGGCCAGCGTTTCTCGTGCCAAGGCCATCAAGGCCCTCAAGGTTTGTGGAGCAGAGCCATGTGATGACCTCAAGTGACAGTGCCGAACAAACACCATTTTTCTCTCTTCCAGACGCACAACAACGACATCGTTAACGCGATTATGGTTAGTGAAAGCGAAGTCATCGCGTCGTTCGTGAAATGTGTCGCTCACAATTTTGCTCTCGTTTCGTAGGAGTTGACGATGTAAAGTTTCTTTTGAATATATCGAGTAATAGCGGGTGCCCAATCAAATTGTACACATTGCAACGATGTAATGGCTGTTGAGTCATCGGACCGGGTCTTTCCTTCTATTTGGTTCGGCTCGATTTCCGTCGCAAATGACGGGGCGCTTCTTCGGGTTCATCATCAATGCCAACCAACCTATCGATGTCTGCCTCCTCCTCGTCTTCATTCCTCCTGAGCTTTCCTCTGTGATCTCCTTTATCACCCCTGTTTTTGGTTTCTGGCTTTTTCTTTTGATCTTTTTTGAAGCTTTTCTTTCTGCGGGGGGGAGAAAAGGCAGCGGCGAGATTTATCCTCTCTTGTATTTCCTGTAGAGGAGGATTCATTAAGCCACGCCACTGGCCCTATCAAAGCCGAAATCTCAACGTCGTACATGCAAATCAGCATCCAAATCGGCATTCTGAATAAGCTGGTGTGAATATGTCAAGATTTCGAGAGTCCTATTGGAAGAGGTTGGGGTGATCTTAGTTCTCATTGGGCGACACTTCGACCGAATCTCTCAAGCGATCGGACCTCGCGTGAAATGCCATTTCATGCCACAGAAATTCGCTCAGTGATTCCTGTCAGATCGTTCTATAAGTGCTGTTTCTATGACGAAGTTCATTCAACCGTCCTCACCTTGATGTCGCTCCTTTTTTTGCTTTCAAATCTTTGAACGCTATCTACCAGAGCGTCCGTTGCGTGCGAAACCTCTTTGCTCGCCCCCGCCAGTTCCATCTGACTCTGTTGAAAAGCGTTGGTTCTGGATTGTTTGGGGTTTTGTCACCAAAATCGTACCTGCGACTGTTGTGGAAGGGATATGGTTAGCGTACGCATCTGAAAAATTGTGTCGCCAGGATCACTTACAATTTTGGTCCTGTTTGTCGATTCCTTTATCATCACACGATCGAGCTGCTGCTGCTTCTTTCTCTCCTTTTCCAAAGCATTTTCTCTAGCCTTAACCTCGCTTCGCATGTCGTTGCAAATGGTCTGATTTGTGTCTTTTTAATCAATTAACTGGGCGGTCGAAAACAGGACTGCGGCAACTGCAGACCTTGTACAAAGCCAAAGGAACCTGCGCATCCTTCGTTCTTTCTGAGGTGTATGCTCTGAAGTTTTCACGTTCAGTCATTTGCTCTGACACACCGTGCAACATTGCTGATAGCTGATTTGCTTCGGTCTCTGCAAAGAGTTTCAAGACGAGCGCGAGCTTCAGGGATTTGCGACGGAGACCTGCGAAAGTGTCGATGGTAATTTTCTAGGTGAACTCAAGAAGAGGGGAGGTCTGAGTGACCACACACATACGCTCTTGATTTCTGAGATAACCCGCTAAGGCGGACCGAACATTCGCCATGTTTCTTTCTATTGTGGCAATATCCAAGAAATTAGCACGGAGTACCACCGAATCACAGTGGTCTTCACTCATTACCAGTCGAACGAATATCCTTGAGAATGAAGTGCGTGCTCTCATCGCTGTGGGTCATTTCAGTATCTGATGTGTCAACGCGTGTGAGACGCCTCAAGCCAGCTCACCTATCTGTTTTGACCGACGCCATTGTCTCTGTCTTTCAGTTCAGGGCGCTCTCTTGCCAACCTCTCGTCTGAACCGCGCGTGTGGCGCACCCCGTTTACGTAATAACTGGCTTGGTGACAAGCGATCCCACGCCAGGTCAGATTCTGCCCTTCTTCTCAAAATGTCTTCCAAAACACGCATTCCAATCACCGTGCTGACAGGCTTCTTGGGGGCTGGGAAGACAACCTTGCTCAATCATATTCTGGCTTGTCTGCCACACACAGGGGGTGCGGGTGTGTCAGCCGTTGCCGATGGGCCCAATGTCGGTAGCTCAACTGCACGGCCGCTCCACGTCGCCGTCATCGAAAACGAGTTTGCCGCGGCTTTTGGCATTGAGAATGAGATTTTGGACAAGGGAAAGGTGGCCGCGCTAGAGCTGCTCTACGAATTCGGATATGGCTGTGTTTGCTGCTCGGGTTCGGGAGAGCTCAGGCGAGTTCTTGAAGAAATTGCCCATAAAAAAAAAGCTGAAGGGAAAGTGCTGGACTGGATTATACTGTAAGTGGAAACAGGGGCATCTTTCGTGACCCTTCTTCCACCCATTTTATTGAGTTCCGTTTTGCAGAGAAACCACGGGCTTGGCAGACCCGGGGCCGGTCGTCTCGCTCTTACAATCAAACGACCTCTCCAAGCATTTTTACGTGGACGGGGTGGTCACAATCGTTGATGCCCACAATTTCCTCACACGCTTTGTTGAGGCGTCTGCCAATGCGTCCGCAGCTGATGATACCAGCACAGAGTCGCTGCCCGTTTATCCATACAAAAATGAGCCGCTTGCCCAGATTCTACATGCTGATCGCATCATTGTGAACAAGACCGATCTAGTGGAAGGAAGTGATGAAGAAGAGATTGAGCTCCTTGTTCGATCGTACAATCATCACGCACCCATCGTACGCTCCTCGTTTGGCAAAGTGCCATTGTCGTTTGTGTTCGGTCTACATAACCCTGTTTCCAATGGCACACCCACCACCCACTTGACAACGGCCCCAGAGTCCACGAAGGCGCATGATCCCAACATTCACGCGATTGCTGCATCAGTTCCGGGTTTGGTGGATCTGGATGAGGTTTTGGACTTTGTGAGGAGTGTCGCTCGTCGTCTTGACGGGAATTTGTATCGAGTCAAGGGGTATTTGGCGGTCCCGGGAGAGTCCCGCAAAATTGTGGTTCAAGGTGTGGGAGCCCACGATCTTGAGGCCTATCCACACAGGGAGTGGGAGGTTGGACAAGATCACGATAGCCGGATCACGTTCATTGGGAAGGGCGTGAAGGAAATTCAGGGTCTCATCAGCACTGGTTTTGCAACTTGTGCCACTAGGTGATTGGAGAACTCGCTATTATACTGTAAATCAAACTCCTTCTTTGGCATGGTCCACATTGCAGAAACCTCCTTCTTGTTCTGCTTTGACCCTCAAAGACCGTATCGACGTAGTCAGAAAATAGACAACGCCAGTAAGGCCATGCGCCTCAAGAAATTTCAAGTACATCCATCGCCAGTTCCAATATGACATTAGTACTCTGCCATCCTGCAATTTGAGTGGTTGAAACATTTCCTTTTCGCGATCGGGAAAGAAGCTCTTCCGCACCTCTTCAAAAGTTTCTTCTGTGACAGGGCAATTCACCGGTTTCTTCATTCCCACAGCGATTCTTGCTACCTCTGCGAAGTCACGCCCATATACTACGAGACTGGGCGAAAAGGAGAGGTTGAGCAGTCCGCCCAAGTGGGCTCGAGTTCTTTGAGATACGACGTTCCGAATTAAATCCCTTGCGTTACTGCGATATCACGGGCAGAAATTGAGGTCGACTGTATTGGTTGCGACGGTTCAAGGCAACGGTGCTCACGCTGAAACATTTATCCGACTGACGCTCTGATCTGGCGATAGCAACTTCGAACGCCAGAGGACGTTGCACATATCAAGAAGATATGCATTTAGCGTCTCCAGCTCACTTTCCCCAACGTCCACCATTTCGTCGCCGCTCGCAGTGCGCTCGGTGAGATCTTCCGTAAGGGCTTTGTAACTGCACATTTAAGCGAGAGAAACAGTGAGGGAACAAGGCAATTTTTTCAACTGGAATAGCAATGTAGTACTTGGCAATTACGGCGCAAGATCGGGAGAGCGGCATCGCAGAACCTCCCATCAGGCATTGATAGATTATCCCTGGGGAGGGCAACACCCAAACAGGAAAACCCAGCGAGGCCGGCAGCGATGGTACCTATTAACCTTAAGATAAGCATACACCACTCTAGCGCTCATCGGACATTGACTAATTACCATTTCAAAGAAACGCATTGCGGCATCTTGTAAACAAACACTATCCCCTTCGCTCTGAAAATAACTTCAGCTTGACGAATCTTCCACCAAGTTCAAAATCATCACGTACCCAGAGTGTCATAACCAATAACTTATCGATAAATTGGATTATATCGGTCATCATTTGCGGGTAATCCAATCGAGTATCACCTTGCCAAAAGAGTTCGAGATGATTATCGTTCGCCACCGAGTCGTAGCGATGGACCAGCTTTTGTGCCCATTTCAATATAAGCGCGGTGCAAAAGTTGATCATCTGTGCCTGAACGACGGGAGTCAGTCTATGAATGAAGTCGCACAGCAAAACATTTAATCGCACCCGCCAAGAAATGGATGCTCCCACAAACAGGGACGTTAGAGGTCTTAAATACCCGCCCAAAAGATCTGCCAGAGGGGTGCAGGTTAGAGTCAACGCGACACTACCAAAGCTAAGGGTTTCGCTTACCATCGAAATTTTGAGGGTGGATGTGAGTGAGAAGCTCAAATATCGCGTCCTTATTGGATTCACCATCCCAGCTGTGCAAATAGGCTGACAAAATTTGTTCGAATGACGACGGCAATTCCTGCGTGGGACGTTTTAGTGCTCCATTGACTATGCACAAAGAAAACGCATTATCACCCACTTGTGCAAGTCTGGCGAAAATCGTCACAGCCCGGAAGAACTCGGCGATTTCTGCATACGCTTTGATAGAAGCGTCGGATTGTGAGACCCCTGCCCACCAATCCTCGACGCATTTGCACAACTCTGCCATTGTCCTTCCTTTGTAAACTGTCAGCGCATGTGACAAAACCTGGTAAATAGCGCAAGTTCTGACCTGCCTTTTCCAGTAAGGATTTGATTTAACCACAGGGACCAGTCAACCGAGCTCGCTGCCGGGGCGCGTGAAAATGTGCGGCTGCCACAGAACATCTACTTTCCGCGAGGAATCGCGTCACTACAGGATCACTGCTCAAACGCCAAAATTTTGGTCACTCACCGCTGGCCATTCCGACCCACCGTTCACCGCAGGGAATTCATTGGGCGTCAGAGATGCAGAACGCATGCTTCGCAACTTCATAGCATGCGATACCCATAGTTCATCTATGCACTGAAACAATAGATACTGGATGGGTACATCATCATGTGATCACGCCATTATGACTTGCTAAACTGACCCCAAAAGGACGCTTTGAAGATGGGTCGCTTGGGGCAACATCACGACGAAGGTCTTTGTACTTCAGAAGTAAGTTACGCAGCGGGTTGTCACCGTCGTATCTTTGGCAATACTGTTCCCTGTGAACGCAAAGGCTGCCCTTAATGACTTGCGACCGGCATTTTATTTGCGTAGGGGCCTCACAGTTTTCGCAGTCGGTACGATTTGACGTGGTAAGATTGTGTAATGCGATATAGTAAATGACAGATCCATGGGCTGTTGCGGCAAAATGTCAGCGGGCAAAAGCCGGCAGGATGGTCGCAGCTTTCAAACCAACCGAAGGTTGTCACACTCCAAATGGTGAAATAGCACGCCATAGTACTGAGCTGCGATAGTTTCCTGATGGCAAGTGTCTATGAAGTCAAAAACCAAAAGTATCCAGCGCAGAAGTGGGGCCTGGTAACCAGCGTAATTAATTAACCAGGTAACCAAAGACAAAGATACGGAGAGAAGCTACATGAGGACTAACCTTCAAGTCCGCCCATCGCGTAGGACCAGTCGCTTTACCCAAAAATACCAAAATTTTCAAAACAGCTTCCAACGGAACTTTGTCGACCGGATACAAAACATTCAAAAGAGCTTTTGACATCTTCGCGTCTGCGTTAATTCCCATATCAGCTGCTTTGTTTCCCAAGAATCCCACCCACAAAAGACACGCTCAGGACGTCAGAAAATTAGCATACCAAAGTTTGGACTCTGCACGATACGCAGGGCCAGAAGGATCTGAGTCTCATCAAACCCAAGGCTGCTGCCCAAGTCCAACAATCTCTCGACGAGCTCAACCCAAGCACCCAAGGTGCGTTGCTTAATTTTGACGCCTGTGTTTGACAGATCAGGCACATGGGTTAAGTCATTATATACAACACACGAGGTGGGGGTAAATGGCAACTTACCAGAGACGTGTTCCACAAGTTGCCCCAGTAACTGAGTTATCTCGGGAGCTTCAGAGTAGCCGTTCTCTGTTCTCTCAGGACTGTGTATGTCCATTGCTGCGAGCATGTTCCGGCCGGACAGGCGAGGAGCAGGCGCGAAAAGCTTCAAGCACCACTGCTTGCGGTGGCACAGATACATTGATGGCACAGATACAGGTATCCCGTTCTCAAAGAGAAGCAAAGCGTTGATGGCGTGTAAGCCTTATTTATTTCTTTGCAGATAATATTCTCTCGAGATTCTGTTCTTTGTGGCTAATTGCTATGTGTCTTTTCTTCGACGTTGATGTTTTCAAATCAGCCCGAGTGTTCATTTGTATTTCTCCAGATGGGAGTTGAACCCAAACTGGAGAAGTGTTCGGGTTTTATGACAGTCTAGTGTCAACCCCGTACTTGATTACACGCCCGGATCGCGCCCACGGCACTCCTAACCCCCTCGCGTGGGTTTCTTTTAGCGTCTGTCTCCATCAAAACCGGTTGTCTTTTACATCTGTATCCTCCATTCAAGATGGGTTGTCTTTAACGTCTGTCTCCTTCAAGACGGGTTATCGCTTTAACGTCTGTCGAACTCCTTCAAGACGGGTTATTTTAAGCGTCAATGCCTTCAAGACGGGTTTCTTTAACGTCTATCCTCCTTCAAGAGGGGTTGTCTTCTAACGTCTGTCTCCTTCAAGACGGGTTATCTTATAACGTCTGTCTCCTTCAAGACGGGTTGTCGTTAACGTCTGTATCTCCTTCAAGACGGGTATGTTTAGAGTCTGTACCAAGACGGGTTATCTTCTAACGTCTGTACCTCCTTCAAGACGGGTTATCTTTAACGTCTGTGGAGCTCCTTCAAGACGATGCAAGCCCACACCCTGTTCACCACCAACGCGTCACAAAGAGTAAACAACGACAGAAACGCACTTGCATCCGGGCTAACAAGTCTGTAAGGCTATCAGAGCGAACGCAAGTGTCTGTCGGAAACGGTTTGTTTCTCTTTGGACACTGGTGTGAAAGGGGGGAAAAGAATGTGAAGACGACTACACCACAACACATACAGAAACACAAGACCACTTGCCGGGCTAATAGAAGTAACAACGAACCTCTATCTATGCCAACCCAACGTGGGGTAGGAGAGAAAGGGAATTCCTTATTACCCTATTGAACACGATCAAGTGGGTTGTGTTGAAATGTCCGGATGTGTTGGGCGAAGACGATGAAGAATGAGCGGGAAAAGCGAGGGATGGTGCCCATTTTTATAGCCCTGAGAGGAGGCTGTGCTGCCTTGGCCTGTGACGCAGTTGGGGCCCGCTTACGCAGAGACTGAAAAATAAGGGTGCAGGACTCGAAATTGATTAATAAAGGGAGGTCCCCAATCGCATCAACGCGCAGACGCGCTGGGACAAAGCAATTCAAGCACAAGCATTGACAAGCCAACCAACCAAGCAGCACCCCAAGCAGCGCTCGTAGGTGACTTCAAGATTTTCCGCTCACTTGCTAAAAGGATCAGACTCTGTCATTTAAACGTCGTAAGACGCCTAAATCCTGACGGATCGCAACAAAAACAGATAAGAGAAGGGAGAGGGGCACTCGCCGTAGTACCACTCCTAACCTCTCCCAGCGCATCCTGAGTGAACGTTGACGCAGAATTCAAGTCTTTGGGGTTGGATAGGAAGGAAACGGACATTGAAACGCTGTGGGATGCGTTGTGGAATCAGCATGAGAATTTCGAAAGTTTTCTGCCCTGGAAAATATTCTGTTGGTTGGCAAAGGAGAAACACGAACTGCACAGTCGTTGTCCAGAATGTCCGTCCAACCGACCTTTGAGCAACCAAAGACACGGGCGATGGTGTCGGTGTCTTCTCTGCCCTTTCCCTCACCACCCACGGCACCCGCTCTCCGCATAGCTGACACACATACTTTCAACCACGCAGTAATTATCCTTTGCAGTTCTTTGTTGCCGCCTCGGCCCTTTAACAACCATCGCCGCTCAGATCCAAGTCCTATTACCACTAGCCCGAGATAATTCCGAACTCAATGTGAACACTTTGAGCGATGGCTTTAGAAACCGGAGCGAGGACGCATTCTTTTACACCGCTTCCCTACCATTGTCGTTTTTCCTTGATCCTGAATTTCAGAAAATTCACATAAGGAGAGGTGGGAATCAACGTATGGACCATGCATCTCGATACATCGGATTCACCGCCGTCTTTGCGATTTTAAGGTGGTGTGCTAGCGCTCAGAGCAGATGGGAGAATAGACTCGGGTGATACGTTTGCACTGCTTCCTTCAGGTGCGCTCCGCCCGCCATACATCATTGGTTTCGAGTTAGCTCATTATTTTTTGAGTATTCATGACAGGCGTTTTACACATGAATGTGACAAAAGATACTTATGAGAAGTCGGGTCTTATCGGCAAATCATGCAAACTTGGCATTAAAGGACATAGGTTTGGTGGGTGCGAAGTGTGCTTTGTTTTGACTATGACACTTTTTGACGCATTCCACATAGTCATAAAGGTCAATCTTGCTGCCGAGGATTTCAAACCTAAGGGAAAACTTTACGAACGTGTGAAGTGGTGCTTTGAGCATACTATGACCGGAACGTACGATTTTTGGATATCATCGTGCGATCCAGGTCTGTTGTTGCCTCAGGATTCCAATCCCATCGACGACCTGGAATCTGACCCACTATTCCATTAGTGTCCGGAGAAACCCTGGAAATTCAGTTTCCTACTACTATCGGCGTGCAAAGACACCAAAATAGCTTCTCAACACACGTTCAGAAGGACATTCTAGTTCCAGACCTAAGCGATTTTCCTCCTTTATCATTTGGGACGGGAAGCGGGACGGATGACGCAAGGGAAAAGGCGTTGGAAATTCTCGAGTGGGTTGGGGCCGCTTCTTGTGGCATCGATAGGTATGTCAGGTGCCGTGATTGCCCTTCAGAATTGAGTTTCTGAAGATGTCCAAACACAGGATTTCTGCAGCAGATCGGGTGGACCCGTTCATTTCTGTGTATGCTGCACCAGAGCCGTCAGAAGCTGGTGATATTTTCAGTGCGGAATGGAAGGGGTTCATTTCATCAAAACATGTTGTCAGTCTTGTCCAAGGAGTACGGTAAGCTGACATGGATTTGTATTGCGGGTTTTGTTTCCATCGCAAGCGGTCTTGACACCATGACCCACAGAGAGCTACTTGAAAAAGGAGTAACACCATGGGCGGCCATACTAGTATGGGGTTTCCGTGATGCACCAGTGTCATGGCGGGAGCAAGAGCACAGCTTCCTCTTGGGAGGTGAAAATGACTATATTCTGGTCGTGCAGCCTGACAGCCGATGCATCGCATATCAAGCAATTGGCAGTGAAGATAAATTTTCAATGTAGGATTACCGGGACAGGAAATCCCACGGACATGTTCTTGTTCATCTGTGTTATTGCTGGTTATTTGATCAGTCTCGCTGTAAGGAGCGCAACAGGGGCCCCTAGTTAGCGGAGTTACAGGCCGGGGGCTGTGGATTGTAGGATATGCAGCGGCAGACATCGCTCTGAACAAGGGCAACAGGAATACAATGATTGGGTACATATAGCACAATATAAAACGAGACATGATACAGCGTGTGACAGTTTCACTAGACTTCATCTTCAGGAGGAGGGGCAGGCAGTTGTGGGCGGAATCCCAGAGATTCACAGGCGGGTTTGTGGGACTGGAACCAATCGGTCCGCTGACATTCCTTTGAACTGAATTGACCTGGTTAAAATATTGCTGCTCATTACCGAAATCAGAGGCAGAAACGGCGCACCAGTATTGAGCCACACGGCTAAGGTTGAAATCAAGGGGTGTTACAACAGCGACTTCGGCGAAGAGCAAAGATCCAAGTAGATCTTACCAGTCAGCACAAACTTGTACTCGCGAAAGCCTCGTGCGGCACTTCTCGCACGTTCCATATACGGTTGAATCCCACATTACGACGCGTCCGTCATCGGTAGGCTTGATCCGCAATAAAACCGCCCCACGCCGGTTCGAAAGCTCCACGTATAAGAGAAAGGAGCCTATATCCATCTTCTCAGAGTATCTCAGCAGCATCAAAACAGAGTCCTGGCCTTTGGCTAACCGCCCGTTCTCCAGTCCCACCCGAACGACCTCATTCTCCCGGTCGGCCCGACCATCGTCCTCGCTTTCGGCAGGCGCCATAGGTCCGTCAACATCCATTGGATCGTTTGCATCCGTGGAGGAAACACTGGGATCATTGCCAAGCTGCCATGGTTGGCCACGCGGGAAGACGGTGTGTTGAGGCGTCGTATTGTCCTCTTCCATCAAATCCGGAGAACCTCCTCCCTCCAACCCCTCTGCACCATACTCGACCAAGTCGCAGAAAGTTTCGCGAAAGTCCATTGTGCAATCCAACAACTCCTCCCACGCGGGATCCGCCGGGTTGGGATGCTCGACCGCGACTTGTTCCAAACGCACACTACTTCGCACCCAGAACAACCTAGGCGCTCCCAAGCTTTCCATGCGACCGCTCCGCAGGGCGGCCAGCGCCACTAGGCTCACTCGTGCGAATTCCGCACCGTTCTTGCCTAATTGCGGGAGAGTCACGCGGGGAACGACGCTATTACAGTAGAACCGGCGATGCATGATGGGTATAGTGAGAGCCTTCCAACTTTTGTTGAGTTGGGCGCAAGGCAAAAGACTTTGTGAGCCAAAAGCAACGAAACAAATAATATTGATTTTTATCTCAACGGGAAGGCAATTGATATTGGCAGATGACCGAGATCGAGGGGATGACTGAGAAACGGACCACATTTGAGTATTCTTGGCTGCGAGGGTCACGTACTAAACAAAAACCTGTTAGACTTACCCGGCCGCGTAACAACAAGCCCTTTGCAGGCCTTTTGCCTCCGTTGATATCCTTGCGTTTTCCAGCAAGAACCTTAACTGAGTTCGATACTTTCGTCGAACCGTAGCCGCTGCCGTCAGCCGTCGGGCCCCCAACGTCGGAATCACTCACTTCGGAAGGTGGCGAGTCAGATACAGCGATTTTTCGTCTAGCCGAGCGTCGGAGCTTTCTTGGCGGTTCTGCATCATCATCCATTACCGTGCTCGGCCCGCCCGAGTCTTCGTTACGCTCGGCATGGTCGGGGTGGGACTTGGTCTTGCGCCGCTTTTGCTGGGAGTGGCGAAAGCGGACATGCGCACAAAATCATGGACATGGTAGTTAGAAATTTGATACCCGACCTTCTAAAAAAGTACACTCTGATAGGCACCATGTCTTCGGGACAAGCAGATGCGACGAACTACGAGAGGCTCTACGTTTTGCGGGGAGGAAAGGATGCCTGCACGGCGGCTTTGGGGGAAAGGGGAAGGCTCTCATATATGGTCACGTGCACGGAGAACCAGCGTATCCGACCTGTCGGACAAAATTTCTGTTGAGGTTCAATGCAATTGGGTATCAGAACCGCTGGGTTCCTTTTCATTTTCTTTTCATTCTTTGCTTCTTCTTCTGCTTCCACGCCTGTTTAACTGCCTCTCGAAGCCTCTTTAAACTCCCCTCCACATTCTTTGCCGCAAGCCCGCTCAGCTTGTCCACCTGATCCCGCGTAAACGTGAAGTTATAAGTAGCGCAAAACGCAGCAACTGTCGGATCAAACTCTGGATCATAGTCCTTGTTTGCCACCAGAGGCATGTAAATCACCGTCCGGTCCTTTTCGGGTGTCTGAAGAACGCTGCAAATCGATCTCTTGAACTCTTCGTTCGCGTTTTCTGATGAGGGTATCTTGGGGAATTTGACATGCCAGTCGCGAGCAAAGGATTCGGCGCGCTTGAGCCAGGGATCCAAACCCGTCTCCATGGATGCGTCGAGAACCAATATGATATCTACGGCGCGTTCCGGTCGCAAAAACGGTGGAAAAGGCAAATTGTTGTCCATACCTGAATGAGATATGCTAATCAGATGATTGATCGTCCAACCCAATCGGACGTCTGCTTTACCGGAATCCATCAGAGAAACTGTCAACTCTTTCGTAATCGGATGGTCCAACTCTCTTTTCTCAAGTTTATAAGCGATATTGGGAAAACTGGCAGGCGATATGGGGTGTATGTGCTACAGGTTGTGGTGAGTGAAAGGAGGCGTCAGATTTCGACAAACGCCCCAGGAATCTAACTTACAGCAACGTCCTCCAACAAATGCATGACCCTATCGCGAAGAGATGTTGGGAGGGAGTTTTTGAATTCTTCATATATATGTGCGACTGTAGCAGTGAAAGCCGATCCAAAAGTGCTGGTTTATTGCACAGCTTTAGAGACATTCATCCAAACAGGCCATAAACAAACCCGTCCTTACCCTAGAAGGAGGCCGAGGCTCTGCTCTGGTATTCTTTCTTGCGATTTGGCTTTCTGGAAGACTCGTCCAAAGGCCCTTCCAAAAACGCCCCAATATCAGGAACTGCTTGTGCGTGCACGCGCCAAGTTGTCTACATATGCCCTCCAGACCAACTCACCAAATCGGCACCCAAGCACCTCCACCCTCTTTGGCCTCCACACGGAACCCGGCTTCGTAAGGCGAAAACTCCCACCACAGAAACCTATGCCCGTCGGCGCCTGTCTCCATCTGGTGCGACACTGCCGTGTACAATGGCATCGGAAGTTCATTACGCTCGCAAAACCCACGCTGTTGCGACAATTTTCCTTTGTTGATCAACTTCTCCGCGGCCTCCTTCCCTTTAGATTGTAAGGACTCCATTTTCGCCCCCGCCTCAGCTACAGCCGCATTCACAACCCTCGTGGCAGATGCTTGCGTTGCATCGGCCAGCAGACGTGCTGTAAGGAGGGTACCAAAAAGATCCACGGTGGAAAGCGTGTGACCCCGTGACAGATACCTTTGGGTGACACCGGTAAGAATTTCGGACGACGCTGGCCCGCTTAATGCCGCTGTAAGTTGTGAGATGCTAAGGAAATCCGTCGATAGCTGAGTGGCAAGACGTTTCCTGATGGCAGGGAAGTCGCGGCCCATTGTGTAAAGACTCGCTAAAGCCCATGTTGATCTTTTTGAAAACGTCAGCATCGCATGCGGCGTGGAGATTCGCACTTCTGGAGTATTTCTAGCTTACCCGCTTACTCCACTTACGTAAGTCGTTCCGTCAAGGAACCCCGCCTTATTCAAAGCTTCCAAGGAAGCTAGGTTTGATATCATGGCGCGGCAACCACCCCCACTATGGAAGAAGCCAAAATTTGAGCGAACCTTCCATCCGAGCATGGCCTTTGACAAACAAGGTGGCCGAACCTTGCAGCAATTCCGATGATAGGAACATCTTCCTGGTCAATATCCTCACCAATAAACTCCGACAGCGCCTTTGCCGCCGACTTTTTTCTTCTCGCCCGAAACTCTCTCTCCTTCTCGCACAACTTTGGCCCCACTCTCACTCTTGCATCCCATTTAATCTCTGGATTCGCTTCAGGATCGCGCATCCCTTTCCGAATGCTGTCAATGGCCGTCCCATCCAGCACTCTATCTACCGCACCATCCACCGCTTCGTCCCACGCGGCAGCAACACGCTTGGTGACAACAGAAGGAGAAGGAATGTGGGAAGAAAGGGCGCGTACATCCTCTGCAGACGGAAGTGCGTGGGCAAGTGAAGAGAGTTTTGTGGCAAGCTCGGAACCTGACGGAAGCTGCTTTGATATGTTGAGCAACTGATCCGCAGATGGAAGAGATTTTGCGATTTTGTGCAGACTATGAGGATCCAGGTAGGAAGATAATTTCTTGAGGTCGTCGGCCGTGGGTAGTGAGGACGCGATGTTTGCGAGATGCGATCTGAGGTTTGATGTGGACGGAAGCTGTTGCGAAAGTTTGTGCACGTCTTCTGCAGTTGGCAGATTTGAGGTCAAACGCGTAAATAGACCGGATATATCCTCTGTCGATGGTATTCGTTTGGAAAGCTTCTTGACGTCTGCGACACTGGGGATGGTGGCGGAAATCAAGGATGACAAAGCAGACTCCGCATCTTCTGATGGAGCCTTCTCTGATGTATTCGTATTGCCTTGGCTGTTTGAGGGTTCAGAGGTTTTCTGTTTACCATCAGTGTTGCCGTGCGAAGGTTTGGAGTGAAGTGGGCTGTGCTGTGCGTGTCCTGTGCGGAAATGAAGAGACGCAACGCGTCTGCCAGTCGCAATTGAGTAAGAATGTGAGACAGCAAGCGACTTTGCTAGCCGGCCGTTGGTTCGTATCATTCAGAGGATTGGGTGGGATTGGCGGGTTTTTTGATGAAGATGGGGCCGTTGGGTTTGGGTTGCAAGGTTGCAAGGTTGCGTGTCGCGCGAAAGGCCGGGCCCAAGCCTTCCTACGTCATCCAAACTGTGATGGGTATCCAAACTTCAGCTTGCCCAAAATTGTTGGATACCACACAGACCACACAGCCTACGGTATTCTGGCGTTACCATTGTCTTATTCAGCCCATTGAACGTCCGCTGAAGCGTTATTGAGAAGGATATCATTGTAGCTGGAGCATTGTGTGGATAAGACTGTGTGGAAGTATAAAAGTAGGATGTGAACGTTGTGTGGGAAAACAGATTAATTCTGAACAAAGATCGAATTGCCAAAACTAATGTATTGATATCAGCGGACCCACCACCTTCCGCCCAATTGCCCCAAATGTTACACACGATGAAAATAAAATGCAAGGAAACCAGGACCGAATTCCAATAAAGTCGGCATTTGTGAAGCTACAGCAAACCCTCAAGGGTTAGGTATCTAGAAAACGAGGTGGGTGCTGCAAGATGGGACCTGCATACCTATAGAACCCATTCGTCACTAAAAGATGCACCACCCAAGTCCCAATAGTCGCAACAATAGTTGAAAATACGAATCCATGCCACGTTCGATCAAAGAGGAACCACAACCCCACTGCCAGTAACGCTAGAGTGATGGATACTTGAATGTTACTCGTCCATGGAAGTTTCTACAGGAGAGCAATCGGGAGGTTAGCCACATCAGCGTCGTTGGTGATGTGAATAGGCTCATCCTACAGCATACCGACGCGGCATAATTAACGCCTTGATTCACAAGAGGGAAAAGGAGAACACAAACGGTCAGATGAACTGCGCCCGCAGCCAGAAAATATCCAGCGCTTTCATCTTACCAATGAAGCCTCCACAGCACCTGCCGGTATGCAGAGACTAGCGTTAAGACAGAAAGAAGCGCAAGCACAGAAGTAATGAAAGATGGATGGATTCGCACCTCAGGACACTTGACCACTCCTTATTTATTCTGTGTGGGCGTGCGAGCCACAGACAGTCCATCAAGGGATATAATGTTCCGACCAAACATCCCGAGAACCCACAACTTAACGGCACCCATGATGCTGTCGAAAACAGTTGACTGACATTGCTTGGGTACTTTGTGATATTATGTTCTTTTTGTAAGTGGTCGATGATGATAGAGAAAATGAAACCGAGGGCGAAGAGGATGGCGGCGCGTGGGGGGTAACGGGCGATGGAGGCAGGTGAAATAGGAGGGAAAAGAAAGTGACTTTGTACTGTATGTGCTGACATGGAAGTCATGGTCGTATAGACAGACGCTGCGAGGCCAAGAAACATGAGCCAAACGCGACTAGACTTCGGCCTTTCAAATCCACATACATGATTCCAACTCCGGTCGTCCGCTCAGACAAAGGCCCCAATGATCTTCCCTACGTCTTCAATGTCAATAAATTTGACGGACCTAAAGACCGCCTGCAGAATGGGGTTAGCGAAGAATGCAGGTTATAAGGTTGAGGTTGCTTCAATCAGCCAATCAGATGGTGGGTTGAAGGAGTTGGTGTTCCTTCGCGTTTGACATTGATTCTTTGTGGGTGTGGAACCAGCTGACAGGGCAAAGTGACATGGCTTCTTTGTGGGTGTGGAACCCAGCTGACGGGGCAAAGGCTCCACCGAACGGAATACACCCACCCTTCCCATGCCTTCCGCCTTCCACCCCTACAATGCAGAGCACAACCTGATACGCAAAGGGTGGCGGACCTCACCTGAGTATGTTACTCGTCCCAGGTTCCCACACTGGTTCCCTCGCCCGGGTCTACTAATATCGCAACAAGTGGGACCCGAAAGTCTGTCAATGTGTTGTGTGTGGGAATTCAGGAGGCAGGAATCGGAGGAAGGCCTCCCGTAGCGAGCGCATTCCAGGCATTCCCATGAGCCATTTGAGCCATGGCGCGCATTGAGGGTGATCAGCTCACCTCCTCATGTCAGCCGAAATCAGACCCTGCAACATTTGGATCAGAATCCAAACTTTCGGTCACTCTCGAGCTTGCTGCGCCGCTTATCATCCCAAAGGAAAACCGCAAAAAGAAACTCAGACCCGCAATTTCTCATTTCTCAACTCCATTTGGTTTTGCATTTGGCTCAAAGACCTCCCGGCACCCCAAAATGACCTCCCGATTACCCTCCCGATTGCCCTCCCGCTTACTCTCAACACCCCTCGCTTGTTGCTACTGTCCACGCCGCCACTCGTCTACCTTCTCCCAATTCGCTCAAGTCCTCGCTCGCACTGCTCCGCCTCTAAAGCAGACCCCCCAACCAGTAGACTGGGTCGACGAGCATCCACTCCCAGACACCAACAAAAAGGTCGATAACAAAACCATCCGTGATGCGCTTTTCATACCCGGAAAATATCAGCACCATTTTGCTGACAAAAGACCAAAAGAAGAAGACGAAACCAAGGTTGGGAGCCCGGGTTTCTTTCCTGGAGTATCCGGGCCCAAACGACTTATCTCAAAGCTCCTTCACTTCCTAAAATGTATCCAAATTCCAGCAACGGCCACAGCCCACAATTAAGGTTCATGAATCTCTCAAAAGTGGGGGTCCTCCTTCACCATCCGCCTCGACTATGTTATCATCAGCCTCAGAATCTGGCGAGGGTGATACATTTTGGCACAACCAATGGCACGCACGCTTAGAACGGCGAGTGCGCGAAATGATCGTGCATATTTTGGCCATACATTCAATGCATCCCAAGACACTATCCATGGACAGATGGGAGGTTGCAAAAGTGGGTTCTCTTGTGATTGTGTCAGGTTCCTCCGATGCATATACTCATGACCACAACGTTGATGTCTGGGCATTTCTAGGTAATGCTTGCACCAAGTAGGAAGATATGCTCTGTCTATTATAGGCCTATTCGGTCGCATCCAAACCCCGTTGATCCCGTAAGTGGACCCCGTGCCGCTCGTCCTCGACTTGACCCTTTGTCTCAGAGACACTTACAAAAATGTGATAATTTACAGGGCCAACTTCACGCGACCCTCCGAACATACTGCACCCCTCTCCGCGCCTTGATTTCCGCACATGCCGGACGCTGGCCAGGCGGCACGTTCCCAAAGATCCGGTTCGTCAGCATGTCAAAGGAACAAGAGACTATCGAAATTTTGGACAAGTTGGAGAAGGATGTGCCAGTGTTGAATGCTCATATTCAGAGCGTTTTGAAAGAAATTCCATGGGAAGATAGAAGATGGACACCGCAGAAGGAGGCGAAAAAGATAGAGGTGCAGAGGGAAAGGGAGAGGAGGATCAGGGCAAAGGAGGAGAGGAAGAAGGCAGTGGTGAGAGGGTTGTATCCTAAGGTGGAAGTGACCTCGACCGGGAAGATTGTGGAGGAAACAAAGGAGTCAGTGACAAAGGGGAGGGCAGCGGCGAAACCGACGGGTGCCAGGAGAGCTCTTGCCGCCAACAGCGCTCCCGGTGTCGAGAGCACTGCTGGCGTCAAGAGTGCCGTGGGTGTGGAGAGCCCTGCTGGCGGCAAGACCGCTGGTGTGGGAAGAGGGCGCAAAAGAAGATTGTGACGCGGAAGATGGTTACGTTTTCCCTTGGCAAACCCTGTATTTAAACAATTTTAACAAACGGCAGCTTCTTATAGTTGTTCCCGCGCCTCGGTTGGTGATGCTTTTTGTAATGGATTTGTAAACCAATCTTCGGTGCCTACGACACCGAAAGGAGAAATTTGAATCGAAGAGCACATCCAGCCAAGATTGCCGGTCTTCTTGTGCTACAGTTGGTATTTAACTTCTGTTTCTTTCCTTTTTGCGACAATGGGTCTAGCTCTCCTCCGCAAGCCCTATGAAAACAAGACTCTTCTCTTTCAACACCGCAAACCTCCCCTTCCCAACTGCCTGCACCCCGACGACATGACTGTTATACTCATCCACTGGCTGCTCATCCTTCTCGTAATCCTCCATATCGACCAGTATTTGATCCGCCACCGTTTGACCTTTCTTTGTCCTCCGATATATGAAAACATTCCGCAAAGACTCCACGGCAAAGGCAAACTCACGATCGGGCGTCGCACCGAGGAACCTCTGAGCTTTCTTGCTCGCTTGGATATACCCAAATCTGTCAAAGGTGGATGTGTGGGTCACACGCAACCCCGGCTCGATATCATACACCAACCCATCCACATCCGACCACAGCAACACAGCCCCCATATTCTTCTCATCCGCCTTCGCATCCCGCGGGAGCACCATGCCCAACCACTTGTGCCCACCCCCATTGCAAACATGTGTGACGGTTCCTAAAGTGGAAAAGCGGACAAACGTCACCGACTCCCCTTCAAAATCCACATCTTCCGACCGTTCCGTGCCCACATTCTGCATCGGTCCTCCCCACCCGTATTCCTCCGATTCCGACGTGTACTTTTCCATTCTTTCCATGATGTTAGCCATTTCGCTTGGATCCATCGTCTCGTCGACGCCGTCGCTCTTTTCATCTACATCCCATAGCTGCATCCACCGCCCTTGAGTACTTGTTTTCTGGAGGTAAAGCGTCAAGACACGGTTGTCCTCCAACGTCCACGTGCATTCTTCTGGAATGATGTCGGCAAACAATATATGGTCAAACACGGTCATTTCCGTCGGGGGTCGGACTTCGACTAGGAGCGAGTCCTTTCTGAATTTGCAATGGATGTCCTTTTTGAGCGTCGGGTGCGGAAGACGTACGGCTATTGTTATGTCCTCGGGAGTTTGCATCCACTTGTACTCAATAGGCTTTTCTGGAATAATTTCCGGAAGGCTCGCCTTTCTGCCCACGACTTGTGGTTCAGATTGCTCTCTGGGTGGTGGAATTTCCTCGTAAGGGTGAGAGCATGCAACAACAAACCCTTCCCCGTAGGGTTCGATGGATGCATAGAAAGGCACTGCATAGCCAATAACAGTGCAAAGGGTCTCCACGGATGCTGGGTCGCTTCCGGCAGCCTCAGCATCTATGGGAACACTGAATAGGGACAACAGAAATTCAACTCGCGGCTTCTTTTTACCGTAGGGATCTTCAATCTCCCTTTCGCGGGTCTGATACGCCAGGAACAGTACTCGTCTAATTTTGGGGATAAATCGTGCGCTTACAATGACAAGGCCGGTGACGTCTGGGATTGTGGTGCTCACAAGGACTGTGGCCCCTCCAGTCGACGGGTCCTGGTAGTCTAGCAGTTCGACTGTGCCTGCCCCGTTGCTGGCCACGATGTAACGCTCCGTGCAATACAAGGATGGAAACTCGAGTTGATCAGACGAGGCAGCAGGTTTGGGCAATTGATGCACCGTACGAAATCCAAGTTTAGGACTCTCCTGGTTTCACAAAAACCAAGGTATCTGAGAAGTTGTTTTCTTTGTTTAAAAATGAAGATTGCGAGTTCCATCACACCTCATTCATTGTCACGAACGCGATCATATAATTCTCGTCGATGTACAGCGCGCAGCCTGGGAAGCGAGGGGCTGCAAACAGGTGATTGAACCTGCTCCTCGCTTCGAGCTTCCTATATTGCGTTGAATGTGGCACATTGGATGCCGCCACGCGGACAGGAATAGCATGCCGCTTGAAGCTGCTCAAGCTGTGATGGAGCTTTAGTTTGTAGCTCTCAAACCTGAGAGAGACATTTTAGTTGGACTGAGCCTTCAGGTACCAGCAGAAACCGTGACTGCTCACTTTGCATTGAGCAGATTACGGTCTGGGTGAAGGGAAGAGACTTGCTGGGAATTGCTGGACGTAAGGGACATCGCGGATCTTAGGGTCGGAAAACGATGACGCGCGGTCGTTCGTTCCCCTTGTTGGATCGATCCGGATTTATCAACCAAACTCCTCTGCTGGCCAGGCGACTCCACAGCTCCCACCAAACATGTTATCTAACAACCTATGGACCCTCACCAAGTTCGTCACGGATCTTTCAGAAACGGCGCAGCAGACTTCACAGTTCCTTCAACTCAAGCTTGTCAAGTCGCCATTCCTGCTCCACAACGCCAATCTCGGTCTGCTTTGCCAACGGTGCCTTGTGGAGGAAATTAGGAGACATGGTTGTTTCGCGAGGAGTCATGCGCGATGGGAAGGAAGTCTCTATCCACCATGGCTGACCTTGATACTATGATCCGTTGATGAACAGGATGGTCCGCCGTGAACGCCGCGAGATCATGCGAGTTGCGCTGTTCCCAGCGCGTTGCCCCCAAGCAAGGGGCTTGGAGTCATTTGATCATTTATGGTCAAATTGCGCATGCAATTGGCCCGGAGCTCCTTCTCATCCCACTCCTTCCTTCTTCACCCCCCATCTCCAATTCCCCTCCCAATGTCTTTGGTCACGGATTGCATCGTCGGTGCCATTGCTGTCAGCTTGGCAGCGGCTCACTATGCTACAGAGTCCACCTACCTGCCGGCCGCGACCGTGATTTTGGTTGGGGCTTACCTTTACCTCAGACCCGCCAGCAAGCAAGGTTGTGAATCAATCTGTTCTCGCGGAGTGAACCTGGCCCGTTGGCTCACTCTGCGTCTTCTTTTCCGTAGTTGCCAAACGAAAGTCTGCTTTGAGCAAGGACGAATGGAGAGAGTTCCCGTTGAAAGAGAAGGTGATCATCACCCACAATACTGCCATGTATGTATTGGATACCCTTGCCCACACGAATTAGGCGGCCAATTGATCAACATCCGGGAATCCACCAGATACCGGTTTAGTCTGCCCAACCCTGACGACGTTCTTGGACTTCCTATCGGGCAGGTGCGACTTCTTTTCAAATCCTGCACGTCGCTCTTGCCCTCCCTAACAACTTTTGGCTTCTGCAGCATATTTCCGTTGCAGTGGAGATAGAGGGAAAGGATGTCCAAAGGAGTTATACACCCACGTCCTCTGATGATGATTTGGGACATTTTGATCTTCTGATCAAGGCAAGTTGTGTCGTTGAGATTCTCATTTTTGCGGGTGTGTTTCCGAGGTCTTCATCATTGACGGTCACCTGTTTAGACGTACCCGGGCGGCGCCGTCTCTACTCACATAGGAGGACTACAGATCGGTCAGAACATCCGTGTGAAAGGTCCAAAGGGACAGTTTAGGTACACCCCTAACTGTGTCCGCGCGTTTGGCATGGTGAGCCTGACGTTTGTTTCGGCGACCGCAAACCTTCCATATCTCTATGTAGTAATGCACCACAATGCACTCAACTAGATTGCTGGCGGAACGGGAATCACCCCTATGCTTCAAATCATCAAAGCTGTCTTGAAGAATCCTCTCGACATCACCGAAATCGACCTTATTTTCGCCAACGTTAAGGAAGAAGACATTTTGTTGCGGGATGAGCTGGATGACCTGGCAAAGAAACACCCCCAGTTCAGGGTGCACTATGTGCTCAACGAGGTATGTATTAGAAGTACTAGAATATGTCACATGTATGTTCTAAAAACTCATGTACGACCAGCCCCCGGCTGGTTGGACTGGTGGAGTTGGATTTGTCACCAAAGAGTTTATCCAAAAGCACTGCCCGCCTCCTGCGGACGACATCAAGATTTTGTTGTGTGGGCCTCTTCCCATGGTGCGTACATGCCCTTCTGTGCTTTGCAGGAGCCTGGTTTCTTACTTTGTATTATGCTTGACGTTTCAGATTAAGGCCATGAGCACCTACACGGAGGAGTTGGGATACCCTAAGGTATGAGGCAGTACAGGTAGTTGACAACAATTTTGGTCCGTTCCTGACCGGCTCGTCATTCAGTCCAAGGCTATCTCGAAGATGAACGATGTTGTGTTCAAATTCTAGTCGTCTTCTTAACATAGAATGGGGTTTTTGGTATTATCGATCATGTGGTATATAGCACCTTAGAAATAAGACATTAGGAATGACCGTACGAAAGGTACTTCGTGCACCTGTTTCCGTGGAAGACAACCAAGTGTGCCGTATTGAACATCTCCACTAAACTTGCTCGGCATCGTCAGAGCAAAGTGCAGTGTTTTAGCCGTTCTCCTAGTGCCTTTCGCCTTTTTTTGTCCAAGCAGCGCCGATCGTTCGATCCCAAAGCAAACCTTCCATGGCAGGAAGAGGTTGGATGATGGCTTGGGTGCAAGGGTATCCGGGCTTACGTGAGCACGGTATCACCCCCCACCAACACCCGACCGACCCCTCCGACCCCACACCAATTTTCCCCTTCTTTCCAAAATCCGACAAGCTTCCTTATTGCCAGCGGACTGAGTGACTCTGAGTATCCAATTGCCGCCGCCCATCTCCCCACCAGGCCCCCCACCCGTCAGATTTATTCAGTCAAAACGAAAATGGCGGATTATATCGATTGGGAAACAGGCCTTGGGTTGCCGTCCGAATCCATCGACGACGAAATCAAAGGCACAGACGAGCTAAAGCTATCAAACAGGCTATACAAAGTGGGTAATGTGGCATTCAAAACCACCAACGACCGCCATCCCGCTCAATGCTGCACGGCTCGCTGTAGACGGCAGAAGAGATCGAGCGGTTCACCGTGGATGAAAGTATGGGCGATGTGGATCGTGCTCTCTACATTCTAAAGTAAATCTGCAAACCATTTGTTCTTGTCTTTTCCATGCCTGCTGCCGGTGGGGTTTGGACAAACCTTGCTGACGGCTTTTCAAATTCCACAGACACGGTGCAAATGTACAAAAACACAGCGTTGTCAACTCTCTCCCGAATCTGTTACATGAACACACATCTGAATCTCGCACACGTGTTCTACCTGCTCTGTTGGTGCGGCGGTTTTCCGGTTTCTCCTTGTACTATCCCGAGGCGGGATTGTGAATTCACAATGTGCACTTCTACATTTCCAGGATACCATTGCGACAGAACCGAAGGACTTTCAGATTGCGGTGGGAAAGGGTATGTTGCAACTGATGGAGCGTGGACTGCTACCTCCCAAAACTGTACAAATGGTGGCTGGAGTAGCGAGGAAGCTGATGGATGGCAAAGACTCTGGTACGAAACTGGATATGAGGGCTGTGCGCAGCTTTTTTTCTTGATTGTTCAAATCATTGGGCTGCAGAGACAGTGCAAGTATGGTCGGATATTCTCATCCTTGCCATTAAGTTTATGCCGTTGGACGTCATCGAGAATGAGGTGGGTCGGAACCCGACTGCGCAAAACGCTGGTCCGACTTGCTTCTGATGAAGTGAGAATATTCTTCCAGATTCTTCCTGAAGCTCTTTTAGATGGCGGTCTCGCTCAACCCTCACCCTTTCGTCTCTGGTGCTGCCGAGTATTAGGTGCCGTGGCGACCCGAATGGAAGGAAAAAAGTGCGCAGTCTTTTGTGTGATTACCAAATCGTTCGGTTCGTTTTCGGTTTGCGACGCCAAAACTCATTTCGATAAAGGGCAGAAGATCTCTTTTTCCGCAAGGCCATGACCCTCTGCCAAGATACGGACTATGAAGTTCGGGCCTGCATGTGTCGTCAACTTAATGCGATTGCCAGGGCTGTTGGGTAGGCCTTTATTTATCGCATGCTGTGCTTCTGCCATAATCCGCTTTTCACGCCGCTTTCTGACATTCCGTATTTGAAACTCTCATTTCAGCCTGAATCTAACCAAAAGTGCCCTTCTACCTGAGTACACCGAGCTTCTTACGGACGAAGAAGACGTGGTTCGAGAGGCAGCTATCGAAAATCTGATGACACTCCTGGAATTTTTGGATGGGGGTGTGTATGTGTTCCCCGTATGAACTCTTGAGCGTTGCATATTTCTCCTGGTTCTCATCAATAGATGGCAGATGCGAAAGTCCGAATAGTAATGCCGCAATGGAAAAAGCTTTGCGATGAGCGCCCACCACGGATTCTGACATTAATAGCGAAGGAGCTTGGTGGCTTCATGTGGCAGACGAAAGGTGTGCGGTTGGAATTTTGGCTGGGAATAGGTCTCACCTGTTGGAAGTCTGACGATACATTTGGGGAAATTGTAGACCAAATGTCCGACTCGGATACAAAATGGTTCGTAGGCTTCTTCCAATCCATTGCTGCTTCCGCAGTGCCAGAGCAGAGAGAGATGTGTGCTTTTAATTTTCCGGTATGTAGTTGTTTGCTTATTCCAGGTTGGAGCAACAGTCTTAATTATGATATGCCTTTCCTTCCTCTGGTTCCCGTTGTAGGCAATTCTGAAATGCGTTGGTGCGGAGGGGTGGGACGCATTCAAACTGTACCGGACCTTCGACTCTCTAGCGACGGACGAATGCGTAGCGGTGCGGAGACGGATTGCTGGAGGCTTCCATGAGGTGAACATCGTTTCCGAAGCTCATTCGAACATGAGGGTGGTCCCTCTACTGCATGTGCGCCTTTTACCTCACTGACGTGGGATGTTTTGAACCAGGTAGCCGCGATACTGGCTCCCAATATGAACGCGTGTTTGCAAATCAAGCCAATATTCGTGAAATTGCTGTCGGATACTGAGGTGGAAGTATTTCATGCCTCAGTGAAAAACACAGATCAAATTCTTGGTGTATTCACAGCCGTGGATCGGAAGGTAATTTCATACTTTCTTGATCGGTAGAAGGGACACTGGCAAACTCCTCACGCTACATGCCGAAATTTTACAGCACTCCTCCGCACCAAATCTTAGCTCTTGCCTATCCAACGCCGCATCAAACCCAGCACATTCCGATCTCCTTTTCCAACTTTTGCGTCGCGAACGTGAGTGCGCAACGACGCAGTCTCGCTCCTGGGGCTGGCGCGTTCACATGGACCTCGTCGCACAGTTTGCCGGCTTCACGGATCATTTCGAAGCCGAACGCGTTAATGATCTTGTCGTGCCGGCTCTGTTTAAATTGTTGGCTGATGTGAGCGCAGGGTGGTCCGCTGAAACGGTTGATGATTTGTGGTTGCTGACTCCGCCTTCTCTTTTGGCGACATTAGAACGTCGTGATACCGATCAAAAAAGTAGTTATCACTTGTTTGTGTCAATATTTGCGAAAGATGCGGCGGGCAGAGCATCGAGATCGAATTTATCGGCAGATGCAAGGTACTCAAGTAACTTTTCCGCCGCGCACAATGGTTCACGGCTTTTGCGTATTCACACATGCTGCGGAACGCACCAACGCAGAAATCAAAGACGCACCATCGTATCACCAGCGCATGCTGTATCTCCAAATCTGCGAAACGGTTCTTCAGATGTTTTCCCACAAATACTTCCGCGACCACTTTATCCAAGGTTACCTCACAACCGCGCAAGATCGAGTCCCTAACATTCGTCTTCGCTTCATTGGACTTCTTCCCCAAGTGCGGAAAGTGATTCGCATACCCGCCGACTCAACGCTTCTTCACACTTTAACAGAGACTGTATCGGGGTTGGCTATGGGAGATACGGACAGAGATGTCGCAGCGGTGGCTGCTGAGGCGTACGCGGCATTTGGTGGAGCTGTTGGAGGTGGGGCGGGGATTGCCAGTAGGGCGGCGGCCGCTGCGCGATGCGGTGGTGCGGGGGGTGGCG